>JAJEJO010042992.1:0-16783 GCA_020662805.1 Glaucomys volans | reverse complement strand
TGCAGGAATTAGCATAAGCAAGTATAATTTCAATCTATCAGTATGTTTATCAATATTAAGATTTTCCTGGACCAGATTCTTTCAATAAAATCATCCATTTGTTTTTTCTCTAGAAGAATGGCCTTAAATTATTTATTACACTATTAACTCCCTTTTAGGGTATAGTAGATACATTTGCTGGCAAAATGGAATTCAATAACAGAACTTGGTAGAAGAGGTTAAAGGGGAAAATTTAATATACATTAAGTAGGAGATTTAGTTTCTTATGTAGCTTTACCAAAGGCAGTTTCTCATATTCTGGTTGGCAAGTGGGGATAAAATGACTATAGTTAAAAATGATAGCTCTCTGTTTTGCACAGTGAGAGTTTTATCTCATCTGCCCAAACATACTCTTGATGACAAGAAGATTTTGATATTTCACTACCCGAAGTGGATTACAGTGGGAACCACTCCATAACATGATAAAATCTTAGATTTATTGAAGTACTTCTTTTACACTGCATATTGGCTCACATATTGTGGAAGCTTCATGGTATTTTATAATGCTTAACTAGTTGATTATATTATAAATGCAGTCAACAAGTATTTATTGAGAGATTATTTTAAGCAACTATTTACAAGGGCAAATACAATGTGAAAAAGGCATTCTTGTCTTCAAATTTAGTTGGGAAATTATAATCTAGATGGGTGATTGGCATGTATACCCATAACCACAATTTTGTGTTACAGTAATGTATTGGATAAATTATGACCCTGGTGGGAATGAATCATCCCTTCCTTAATAGCAAAGTGAGCATTCCTCTTGCCCTATATATGGTAAACAGGACAAAAATCCTTCTTATCAGTCACTAGTCTGGCCTAATTTGTTGGTGCCCTTGCCATACACTGTTAAATATATTAATGCCATCGTGGTATGTGATAGGGCTTCTCATGGGAAGAGATATGCTTTTCAGTAGCTAGGTACCAAGCACCTATTATTCACCAGTTATGGGGCAGTTATGCCAGTTATGGGGCAGATTTTAGAACCTAGTCACAGACATTTTTTAAAAAATCAAGTTTTGCCTCTATGGATCTTAAATTTTATTTGGGAGAGAAAAGACAAAATATAAAATGTCTGATATAGCTTTGGACAGTGGTAAGTGTTTAGAAGAAAGATTAAGCAAGTGAGGGCATAGAGAGTGACGGGGGAGTCATTTTATATGGGATGGTAGGAGGGGCCTCTGAAAGGGTGACCAGGGAGCAGAAATCTAAATGCAGTGAGGAGGCAGGCTCCTGCTGTGTTATTCACTACACTCACACTATATTCAATAAATTAATGTTGTACCAAGGATCAAAGATAAATCAAATCTGTCTCTGAACTTCAAAAGGCTCATTGAGCAATTATGAAAGCAGGACTCCATAAATAATATATATAAGGCCTAAATATAAACATAACAAAACCCACAAGCTAAGTACAGTCACCCCTTGGTTTCCAGGCAGTACACTCCAGGACCACTGCCTCCCCTAACCTGGATAACCAAATCTGCAGATGCTCAAGTCCCTTATAGAAATGGTGTAGTTTTTGCACATAATCCATGCACATTCTGCTATATACTTTATTTCTAGGAAAATTGTAATACCTAATATCATTTAAATACAATACAGTGTAAATAGTTATACCGCATTGTTTAGGGAGTGATGATAAGAAGCTTGTGCAAGATGCAGCCATTCTAATTTCAATCCACAATGGGACAACCCCACAGTGGCAGCCACTGTGGATAGGGAGCACAGACAGTACCATAGCAAATGTACACATTGGGCTGCAGATGCAAGAATGAGGAAGCCATGATTTCTAGCAATCATCCTCCTGTGCTAGGCACTTTGCAGACCAGGACAAGAAACCTGGATTCAATTCCAGGGGTTAAAGAAAACCATGGGAATTTTATGAGCAAAGATGGAATATGTTTTGTGTTTCTCAAAAATCTCTGTCTTCTTGAGAATACCATGAAGAAGGATAAAGATGGAATCAGAGGTACCAGTGTGAAACAGTGATCTCAACAAAAGAGGCGGGTGGCTTAGACCAGCAAAGGAAGCAACAGTACACTGGACCAGCCCAGCGGGTGGAGGCGACAAGGTTAGTCTGCTCATTGGACGTGATAAAGGGGTGAGTCAGGTGTGTGGGTTCGGGTTTTGAACACTCAAGCTTGTAGACATCTACCTTTATCTTTATTTTCACATCATTAATTTTATATATATTCTATCATTTAGAAGGTTAGGTAACATACCAGAGAAATTGGGGAAACATTTCTCTAAATCAGGGCAATTTTACAGCACTTACCTGTAGATGAAGGCATTACTTCCTTTCTATGACTGAGTGAACTACATCCTAGGATGATGGGCATCCTCACAAATGTCTGCTTTGATATGGGATTGGAGAATATTCGTTTGAGGAATTACTTATTTTTTAGGAATATTTTATAGAAGGCAGTGAAGGAAGTGACTCTAGACCATTCAGGCCATTAACATATTCACCACTTTTGTTCCTAAAAGGAACTGCAAATATATATCGTAAAAATATATATATTATATATATTTCCCCCTTCTATAATATATATATTATTTATACATATATTATATATATATATATATAAATGAGATTGGAAAATTTCAAAATAACATAAAATAAAATAAATATGTCAAAACTTTTATATTAAACCCAGATAAGTTGATCAGAACCCAGCAACTCCTCTTTAGTGAGTACTTTTTCTTCCCAGCCTGTCCCTCTGTTTTGCTCTTCATAATCTCTACTAGCTATTCAAGGATATATGTAAAAATTGTTGCCCATTTTCCCTTTTGCTAATTCTTATTCTCTAACACATAAACTACTAATTATTTTACAGGTTTTATGGGATATATTTTTTTCTCTCAAGTTCTCTAATTGAAGCTAATACTCCCTGCTTCCATTACATTTTATCCCTTATTCTGTTTTGTGGGGATGTAGAAAGAAGCCACCGAGGCATATCCTCCAAAGGCTACGGAGGGGCATAATCCTTTGCTGAAAACACGGGATTCCTACATGCTCGCTGGAGAACACTCGCGAGTGGCCTGACCTGTCTGCGGACATATGCCCCAGGTGAGCTTCACTCTCCTCACTTCTCCCTCCGCCCTTTGGTAAACTGTGTGACTCCTCATTGGGCCATCTTCACAGACTATCATGTTACACCACTGGTTCTTTGTTCTCGGACTCCCCTCATCTATAAAAGTGCTGTAATTCTTTGAATAAATTTGAGACTGGTCTGGAACTTGCGCTCCCGAGGGCGTTGGTTACCTCGTCGGCCTTACCCCCTCCAGAAGGGACAAAGACCCACAGGTTGAGGCCTAGTCAAATAGTGACAATAGGCCAAGACCCAAACTAAACTGTTACGACACTGTTTGACTTGGAAATGAAAAAGTCTGGCCTGTCCTGTGGCTGTATTAGCCAGCTTTCTGTCACAGTGATAAAATACCTAAGATAGTCAATATATAAGCTGGAAAAGTTTACTTTGACTTATGGCTTCAGAGGTTCTAGTCCATGATTAGTTGTACCATTTCCTTTGGGCCTATGGAGAGGAAGAACATCATGGTGGGAAGATGTGGTAGAGCAAGGCTGCTCACCTCTTGGTGGCTGGAAAGCAAACAGAGAAGCAGTCAGAAAGTAGGGTCAAAATATTTCTCTCCAAGGCATGCATGACCTAACTCCCTTCCACTGGGTCTTACCTCTAAACGTTCCACCATCTCCCAGTAATGCTGAGCTGAGGACTAGCCTGCAATACAAGGGCCTCGAGGGGAAATTTCATATCAAAACCATAGCGATACAGGAGAAGACCCTATTGTTCTGTGTCTGCTCAGACTTTCATTAAAACAGGCCCTCAATCATCTTAGGTGTTCTATCATATTAATTCCTCTTTCTCACTGTCGTCTTTTGACTTCACTTCAAGGTCTCCATCTAGTTCACAATTTCTAAAATAAGGAAAAGATAAGTTTTAAAAAATCAATTCTACTCCAAGAGAACAATGCAAGTGATCTCAAGATTCTGCTCAATTTGCTTAAGGGAAAACTTAGAACAAATTACTTGTCCAAAGCCACACAGCTAAAAGTTTTAGGGCCAGATCAGGGATCATAGCTTACTTGTTAGACTGTGGAGACAAGTTCTTAATTAGTACTTAAGTAAATATCTCATAGAACCTATTTGGTTTATGGGACAGTTGGTTGGTTTCTTTTATCCTTCTCTAGTATCTCTCTGATCATATACCCCAGTGGCCATGTCTAACTCTCAGAACTCTCCTTCAATCTACCCTTGACTCTACCCCCTTCATTTCAAAAAATGAATTTCTTTCATATGCTACAGGAAAAATGTGAACTTCTATAGCTTTCCAGTAGTTAAGAGTCAGGTTCTATGACCTACTTGGATTTATACCATTTCATCTAGGCTGGAACTTCTTGTAAAAGATTAATGCAATACATTCCTCCAGGGCCCCACAGTGTTAGTACCCCTCTCTGTCTCTGTCTCTCTCTCTCTCTCTCTCTCTCTCTCTCTCTCTCTCTGTCTCTCTCTCTCTCTCTCTCTCTCTCTCTCTCTCTGTCTCTCTCTCTTTCTCTGGTGAATGTTCAGACTTTCCCTTTCTACCCACTTCTTTGACTAGTTCTAAGAATATATTCAAATGATCCCAGCTAAAATTTCTCCTGTATAATATTATTACTTAAATAATCACCTTCATTCATCTTTCCTTCATCAACAACTTCCTTGAATATGCATCAGACAGCTTCAAATTGCTTTGATTAAAATACTTGAGAACAATTTAGAGGAGGAAAGGTTTATTTTGGGCTCCTGGTTTCAGAGGTTCTGTCCATGGCCAACAGATTACATTGCTCTGGGCCCAAGGTGAAGCTGAGCATCATGGTGAAAGGGTGTGGTGGAGGAAAGATGCTCATCTTACAGCAAACATGAAGCAAAGAGAAAATGAGAGGAGCCAGGGACAAGATATCTAACCCCAAGGGCCCATCCCCAGTGACCTGCCTCCCTAGCCATACTCCACCTGCCTAGTTACCACCCAGTAATCCATTCAGATTATAAATCTATCAAATGGAGTAATCCACTGATGAGGTTACAGTTCTTATTAATTTAGTCATTTTATCTCTGAACATTCCTGTACTGTCCAGCATGAGTTTTTGGGGGTGACCTCATATTCCACAGCAGTAGGTTCAACTCACCCCAGATGGAACGTATTTTAAAATTTTCATCTGCACTGATCATGTGCAGAGGTTTTTGCCATTATTCCTTGAAGAATATGATGTAACAGTTATTTACAGGGCATTTACATAGACTAAATGCAGGTACTGTGCCATTTTTTTAATAAGGGAGATAAGCCTTTTCGGATTTAAAATCTGATATCCTTTCCTGCTGATCTAGTGGAAGTGATTTTTCTAGAGTGGTTTTTGACTAGCTGTAAATCAGTTGTTAATCCAACCCCACAACTCTCTCCTTCTCTATAGCTATTCCTATAACTATTCCTTTCAGTGTCTTCCTATGATTTGTACTTTCCCCAGCATTCTCTTATCCTATATTTACATATTTGCTTTACTTGTTTCAGATTTTCCTGAATGCATCTTTTGTGTGATGCATCACCACCATCACACTTCCTGTTTCTCCTGAACCCCAGACTCACATACCCAGCTACCTACTAGATAGCATTGCTTGACGTTCTTGTGTGATTTTCACTTTATCATGCCCCAAATGTAGCACAACACTCTCTTTCCCTCATTCCCAATCTTGGCTAATGATGTCACATTTCACTCTTATTTTTCAAGAATACTCCCTGGGCCTAATTTTTCATTGTGTCCCTTCTGGCTGGAAAATACTTATTACTCCCCATTACCCATGTTCATGCTTTTACATTTGAAAGCTCCTCTTTGACCTGGACCACTCAAATCTTATCTTTCTCTGCTACATTTCCCAGACTTTGCAGAGCAATCAGTGGTTCTGACTTCAACGTTTTCTCAGAACTCCAAGAAGCAATTTGCTGAGTAGTACTGTTATAATCATTTGCATGTCCAGTTTTTTCCCACCAGGCTGTGAGCTTCTTAAAGGAAACACCCTCGTTAAGCTCATTTTTTATCCTGTACATCTAGCAGACAGGAGATGTTCAGTATTCATAAAATAACTGCGGGACTTCTGTTGGTGTTTCACATTACAGGGCTCTATGGGCCCAAAGGGTTATTACTCCATCTCTTTTCATTGGCCATCACTTTCCTATTTAACCAGAACATATCAGATTCAATGTTTCAGAATCCTTTAGTTGCCTCACTTTTGCATTCAAAACAAGATAAAAATTCCTCAACAGGGTAACCAGTAATCTTCCCTGGATTATGCCTAATTCATAGTCACATCTTTTACTCCTTCCTAGTAATAACCATGCCCGATATGGGCATGCCATTTTGTCTGAATGGTGCCCAAGTTGGTTTGTGTATCCACTGACTGCTTCCTCTACCCGTACACCCCTCTTTTACAACCACGCTGACTATCACATTCAAAAAGCAAGCCTTTTCTCACGACTCATAGTAGAACACACGGCTTCATCCTTCTTGCCTCAGAAGCACAGGTTTTGCTTATTTGGTCCTGTGTTTCCATTGATGCTTGTTTATATGCTGCTGATGAAATCCTGTCTTCATTGCTGGTCAATTAGTTCTCTGAAGTAAGGAGCTAGGTCTAACTTGTCTTTGAAATTGTATATGTATTGTATATGTATTTGCTAAAGACAAATAGCATTTACTTAAAACATGCCTATCATTAAATTGATTAGCAAGTATTTGTAGTTTTAGATATGATACTAAAACCGTGAATTAATCTTTGCCTTATGAAATAAGTTACTCTTCTTTGTTAGGGTCCCAGCTTTATTTAAAAAAAAAGACATCAGAAATATTCTGGCAGGTTCTTTCCTCTGTGACTGAAAAAGCACTCTTCTGATTTCCTTAGGTAGAATAAAAATAAAAATGAAAGTTGAGTGGTTGCAGCACACCTGTGTTGGCAAACTGTCAAATTCTCTGTCCCTGACATTAATTGGATCATGCACTGAATGGGGGAACTGATGGAAAAAGCAAGGAGAGGAGATGACTGGGGAAGAATAACTGCCATCCTGCCTCTCAACAGTGATGAACGTGACACCTGAAGAGTTATCCTTTATCCCAACCAAACAGATGGCTTCAAACCACACATGCTACATAGATCCAGATTTCTTATGCTCACCTCTAAGCACTAAGGCCAGCTTGAGAAATCAAAAAATAAAATCTCAACAACAAAGAGGACTTCCTGGGGGGGGGGGTGAGTCACTAAGCCAAAAGCAATTATAAACTGATTTTAAGTCTTTGCCTGCTGTTTTCTTAGATGACCTGCTACAAGGGAGGAATTCTATAATGGTAGAATAGCCAGGTTGCCAGCATGCCAGCCCTGCACCACCCTCTGAGCTGCAGAGCAATGGTGATCCCATCTTCCATAATAGAACAGGAATGAGCATTGCTGGGCTCTGTCTTTGCTTGAAATATGACCACAGACAAGTTAACTTGAATTGCTTAACACTGATTCTTCACCCAAAATGTGGAAATAGAATTTACTAATGTATGCTCATTAGGATTAAAATTAATAAATTAAGTAAAACAATGGTCCTTGAAAATATTTGGTGACCTATCAAATCTTTCTTTAGTTGCAAAATGAGCATGGTGTCATAGTGTGTGTATAGGAAGGACATCACAAACCTCGCACAGCACTTAGTGGGTGCTGAAGAGATGCATAGCTCTTCAACTGTCATATGCAAGCTATGCTTTGGTACTGATCTGAGAATCTAATTTGAAATTTGAAAGTACACCTGTTCCAGGGATGACATGCTGAGCCATTGCTCCCAGGCAACAGAGTTTAAAAAGAGACCATTGCATTTCTTTTCTTTCCTCCTTTCTTTTCCAAAGTGTTTATAGTGCCTTGGGAGAATGCCCTTTATTTTACCTGGAAGAAAAATACTGTTTTTAAAATCAGCAGCAAAAATATCCCTGTGCTCTACAAGAAATGTTGTCTGTCACTCAACTTGCTCCATTTCAGGTTCTATATTTTCTGCTTATTTTCACAGGTGATAATATGCACCAATAAAAAATAGTAGCAGAAGGCTCAATTCAGTTGCCCTAAATACTCTGAGATAAAATCGAAGTTTTCTTAAAGGAAATAAAAAACCCTGTGAAGGAGAAGATAACTGACATTCAGAAATACATTTTTGTTCTTTCTTTGAAAACTAGTGAACAATTATTTTTATCTAAAAAATTGATTCTGAAATGATAATATGAATATTGGCTGCCTTTCTACAAGTGTTATCAGATCAGAGGGACATGAAGGAACCACTAGAATGCTCAGATTCCGTGTCCCCTAATCTGGAAAAGAGGATTGCATTAACTCACTTGCTCCTGTGAAGACCCACTGTATGAATCTTATGAAATCATGTTGGGTTTCCCAGAAGATGGTAAAGGCCTGACATGGTGTCACCACAAAATGAATGCATTTTTGCATGATCATTATATCACATGACAAAATTTGCATTAAGAAACGAGGTTAGCAAAGATTGACATTAAGAGGAGCATCACTTGGGGTCTTTGTGGGAAAATTCTCAGAGTCAGGTGTGGTGCATGCCAGGACTGGTCAGTTTGTGTGACATTTTTAAATGTGGCCCCTACCAAGGTTATGTCTAGGATCCCCTGGACACTGTGGGACGGGACCTTTATTCACCAGCTGGGGCCTACTTGCCTAAGAGACTGAAGGCTCCTGAAGAGGGTCCTGTTAGAGAGAAAAGAAGTCTGCTTTATTCTAGTTGAAATCAGTGTGGTCACCTAACAGACCAGAAGAGAGCCATAGCATGAGGAGAGAGTAATGGTACTGACCCAGCCAGCAACAGCTGAACTTCACATGAACTGGATATGTGAGTGGCTTGTGTTTGCGATTTTAAACTACATTTGAATGGTGACTGAAAACTATTCATCACTAGTACATCACTAGTACAAAACTTATAAGCAGCTTGATACTTTGGGCATCTCATAATATAATCCTTTAAGGCAGAATGTGGAAAAAAAATAATTATGGAAAGTGTGTGAACACATCAGTTATCAAAACATGTCGAATGACAAATTCCCATTTGCCCACTACTGACACAAGCAAAAATCCCAATTTTGAAATTGGGAACATAAAATTCATCTGCAGAGCCATCTGTTTCTTTTTAAACACACTGGTCTTCAAAATACTGCCATTTCATCATTAAGGAAATCATTTGGTGGTATTATCCCCACTAGCTAGTTACTCAGAGTTGTCACTGCAAATAATAAGCAACTGCCACATAGAAGGGTTGGGGTTTGCATACAGCTGGTCAGAAAGAACTGCCCCCCTCTGTGCAGAGCTGAAGCCTGCACCTGTCTTGGTGGTTTGCCCCATCTGACGTGCTTTCACTGTGACAGTGTTTTACTTTTACAACCAAGGTGAAAATTGGGCATTTTCAACCTGGAAAGTACATTTATCTACCCAGCATTCAACTGTTGCCTGGTGATATTAATATTGATTGCTTTTAAATATCTGTGGAGAGTAGTGACTTACTAATGAGTGACTTTCAATCCTAGAGGATGTCTTTCTAAGGCAAAACCCAGCTGAATCTTACTTTATGCCAGAGATAAGGTTCTGAAAACTCACCATATAAACAAGATTTTGATGGAATTGGAACACATGTTCTTAAATGAAAGATATTTTTAAAGGAATGTGATATTTTAAAAGGAATTAGGGTAAATGCATCTTGTTTATTTTATTAGAGAACTAGGCAATATTTATGTTGAGTATTTTTTTAGTTAAGTACACAGAATTATTATCAATCTGTCAGTCTCCTCCTTCTTCTTTATTAAGTCATGTTTGTTCTTAAAATCATGATGGTTAAAAGTAAAACTATGTACAACATATTGAACATTTTTCATGCCTAAGTTGTGCATGGGCCCACCTGCCTATGACCCATCTCTCTTCAAAGACAGGAAGTGGGTAGAGGTGGCATTCTCAGAGGGTGAAGTTGGTCTACTTTCTATGATGGTAACAGAATTACAAAGATGATTAAATTAAAAAGAGGGCAGGTTTATTTTGGTCCACAAAAGTCCACGTTCAATTGGCTCTGTAGATTTTTGGGCCTTTGGAGAGGCAGCACATCAGAGTAGGAGCATATGGTGGGGAAATGCAACTCCACTCATGGTGGGAAGCAAAAGAGAGAAAGAGGAGGGGCAGGGCCCTACCATTTCATCCCTGGACACACTCCCAAACATCCACAAAAAAGTTCATTAGTTTTCTTGAATGTGTAGCTTATTATTTTTAATTCATGTAGGAATATTTCTGTTATTATTACTGTATTTATTTATTTATTTTTTGAACTGGGGAGTGAACCCATGGGTGCTTAACCACTGAGCCACATCCCCAGCCCCTTTTATTTTTTGTTTTGAGTTTGGGTCTTGCTAAGTTGCTTAGGGCCTTGCTAGGTTGCTGAGGCTGGCTTTGAACTCTAGATCTTCCTGCTTCAGCCTACCATGTCTCTATGATTACAGGCATGGACCTCCTCACCTGCTCTGAAAGTATTCTTTATTCCATTTTTTAATTTCTCTTTTCTTTCTCTTCTCTTCTGGTCTTGATGGCGTCTTCTGAATGCTACTTCTTTTTTTTTCCTAATTTATTTTCCCCTGTTTTTCAGATTGCATAATCTTTACCAATCTCTATTCTAATTAGCTAATTCTTTCATCTGTTCACTTAAATCCCTTGACTATTTTTTTTTAATTTGTTATTGTAAATTTGAACTCAAAAATTTTCATTTGCTTCTTTTTTTATAATTTCTATCTCTTCATTAATACTTTCTATTTGATAAAACATTGCCATCACACTAGCTTTTACTATTTTAAGTATGGCTTTCTTTAGTTCCATGTACATATGTATTTATTTTGAAGTATTATTCTGTTAAAGCTGACATCTGCTTGACTGAAATCAGCTTGTGCTCATAGTTTGTGGTGGTTGTTTATTTTCCCTTATTATGTGCTTTATATCTTCTTCTTGGTTTGCATGCTTCAGAATAATTTGTTGAAAATGGGACACTTCAGATAACATGCTGCAGTAACTCTGGTCATTGCACTCTTCTTCAGAGGTTGTTATAAGTTGATTATCATTGCTGTTTAGTGACTGATTGGATTACTTTAGTGAAGTCCATTCCTTACCATTCTGGTCTTAAACTTCCGGTGTTATTCCTCAGGGGATGCATTTTTCAGTATGTCCAGCCAGAATAGCCCTGTGATGACAGTGACATTGGTAGAACTGATACACTGTTTTTCCTGACCACATCCAGCTGTTAAAGTCTATTGATTGCTGATTGATTGTTCTATTGTCTGCAAAAATACTCCACTGAATAAATTGCTCTGTAGTCTACTCCAATCAAGGTATGGCTTCTTAGAACAAATAGCTTCTAAGATCAGTCTGATATTTGTTTTGACCCCAGGATGACTATTCCTAGCTGTTTAATTCCCTGATTGTCTCCTCCAAGCTACCCCGCCTACTCTCTAGGCTTTGTCTTCATTAGGTCCACAGATGTCACCCTACTTGCCTGTTGTCACAGACTCCATTATTCTTGAGAGTACCCTCAGGGTTGAACTTCTCCATTTGCTCTTGCAAATGAAGTCAGTTCCTGTGGGAAAAGAGTAGGAGGGTCTGTTTTATGATTGGTTCTCCCTCCCCTTCCTGTACCTCACACCAAGAAAAACTTATGAGGCAAGACCCTGGACCTGAGGTGGCCATGATGGCAAGCTGTTCCTGAGTGACACCCTTGCTTTAGGAGCTGTGCAGCAAGTGGAGGGCAGAGGAAGACAGCCTGAGAGTTCAGTCTGTCTGCCCTGGCATAGAACTACCTACCACTTCACAAACAGGCACATTCAATCTGGACCCCATATTCTCAAAGTGATCTGCCCAAGGTAGATCCTCTGTGAATGGAGACTGGCAGAGGAGGGGAGTCCACACCTCCTAACTACCTTGCTCCTGTTCTTAGTCTCTGCCACAGACAGCAGGCACAAGATGGGAAACAAATCTGCCTCCAGTGAGGAGACTGGTATCTGGCAGGAGAATGAAGGCTGTGTTCTTGGCTGCACATGCTGGGGTGGATTCTCTGCCTCACTGAGCTAGAAGGGTGGAGAAAAGGAGAATTATCCTTGCCTTGAACATCACAGATTATTCCTTTCTTAGTTAATTCTCATAGATTTTTCTGGGGAAAAAAATGCCTTTTTATTTTCTGTTTGCCTTTAAAAACCATTTCCAAAAACATTAAATAGTTATTGGAGTTTTTAAAAAATGATTTTTAACAATTTCCCTGCAGAGTGAATCAGTAGAGTGTCTTCCAGTGTCATGATATTTGTTCAATTGTAGGATCCAAGTTCACTAAATATTTTACTCCCCAACATACCTTGCAAACACTCCCTTCCAACCTAATTTAAGAGCACAAGGTTGAACAAAGTAAATGCATTGTAATATAATGAGCTATTATTGATTAGTAGCTGATAAATAGCTACATACTTAACTCTGGTGGAATAGCAAGAACACTGAAATATAGATCTAAAGAAACAGAACATACATTATGTTCTGTGTGTCCTTGGGGAAAATCCCAAGACAGGGTCTCAACCTTGGTCTCTTTATAAAATAATGGAATTAAAAATCTGCATCATTCTTTCAATACTTTTACATATTCTTGAGCAACTTGGTTGGTGTTTTCCATTTTTTTTTTTTTTTTTTTTAGTTGTCAATGGACTTATTTTATTTATTTATATGGGGCGCTGAGAATCGAACTCAGGGCCTCACACATGCTAGGCAAGTGCTCTACCTCTGAGTCATGACTCCAGCCTTGTGTTTTCCATTTCTAATAAAACTAACTTCTCAATCCTGAAAGAAATATTACTGGGTTGTAGGAAAGCCCTTACAAGAATGGGAACAGCAAGATAATACAGAACTTCAGCATGTGAAGTTAGAAAATAATGAGGCTGTACAAGAGAACCAGTTACAAGAAAGGCCACAGAACAAGATGTATCAGTCTTGCAGACTGGAACATATTTCATGGTCTGTTTTGAAAATTAGTGTAAAGCTCACAAAAAGCGGTGGGTAAAGTTCGCAAAGGCAGTGGGTGGCGAAAGGAGTAAGCTTCCCAGGCGGGTTCACCAGAGTCAGACAAAAGTAGTGGCTTGAGATTTATTGGAGTCTGTATCCCAGGAGAAATCTCCAGCCACCCCCCCCCGGGGTGAAAGTCGGGGTGGGAGAGCCAGAAGAAATCACAAATGGTTTCAGCTGCTCAGGGTTTTTATACAGGGGGAAAGGGGTCAAGGGTCCTGCCCAGGAAAAGGTGGACCAAAGGTGGACGTCAGAGTCAGCAGGTCTGTCTCATTGGTCACTTCCGGCACAGTGTATTGCTAGGTGACTTTGCTCCCTCCCCCCGCAGCCACCCAATTCGATCTGACAATTAGTTCACTAAGACTGAAAACAATCATCTTGTCATCAGTTATGTGAGCCTGGGGGGAAAAAAAATCAAAGATACTTGGCATTTCATCAGCAGAGAGATTATAAACATTTCTCCATGCTTGTTAAGAATGGAAGGACGAGTCTACAGCTTCCCTAGCGGAGAGGCGCCATCCTCAGCTATTTGAGCCCTCGGACCTAAGCCCACCCCTTAACGCTGGGAAACGGCGCTGGGGCTCCGGGTGAGATTTAGCTGGGACCGGAGCTGCTTGCTGGGTCCAGTGGCGCCAGTCTACAGCTTTCCTGGCGAAGAGGCGCCATCCTCAGCTATCTGAGCCCTCAGACCTAAGCCCACCCCTTACCGCAGGGACACGGCACTGAGGCTCCAGGTGAGATCTGGCTAGGAGCAGAGCTGCTTGCCGGCTCCAGTGGGGAATTTGGGCCCATTGGTGCCATTCTCCAGCTTCCCTGGCAGAGAGATGCCATCTTTGGCTGTCTGAGCCCTCAGACCTAAGCTCAGCCCTTCCCGCAGGGACAAAGCGCTGCAGCTCCAGGGCCACGGTGCTGTGTCTCCTGGTTGCCTCTGCCCAGAAGCATTGATTATTCCCAACCTGGAGGTTGTGAGACAGCAGCTATCTTGGGTCACCACTTGATCAAGCTCCTCTCAAACATCTGGTGAGTACTGGAAATCTGCAGGGACACCCTAAGTCTTTACAGGGAAATTGCAATCCCTCTGATTTGCACTACTAAAGGGGAAGATACATGAGCAGCATGAGAAAACACGGGAAGAAAGTGTCCCAAACAAACCTAGATGATACATCAAGAGATTCCAAAGACAGCATGGTAGAAGGAATGACAGAAATGGAGTTCAGAATGTTCATAATTAAAATGATCCGAGAAGAGAATGAGGTGACGAGAGTGCAGATTCAGGCTATGAATAACCAGCTAATAGAGCAACTTCAGGAAGCAAAAAATCACTTCAATAAAGAGATAGAAGTTCTAAGAAAAAAACAAACAGAAATCCTTGAAGGAAACAAGGAAATGAAGGAAACAATCAACAAAGTTAAAAACTCAATAGAAAGCATAATTAACAGAATAGATCACATGGAAGACAGAACCTCAGACAATGAAGACAAAATATTTAATCTTGAAAACAAAGTCGAACAAACAGACAAGATGGTTAGGAATCATGAACGAAACCTCCAAGAAATATGGGACATCAGGAAAAGACCAAATTTAAGAGTTATTGGGATTGAGGAAGGCACAGAGATACAAACCAAGGGTATGAACAATCTGTTCAATGAAATAATATCAGAAAATTTCCCAAATATGATGAATGAGATGGAAAATCAATTACAAGAGGCCTACAGGACACCAAACGCACAGAATTTCAATAGATCCACACCAAGGCACATTATAATGAAAATACCTAACACACAAAACAAAGATAGAAATTTAAAGGCTGCTAGAGAAAAGCAGCAGATTACCTACAGGGGGAAACCAATACGGATATCAGCAGATTTCTCAGCCTAGACACTAAAAGCAAGAAGGGCCTGGAACAACATATTTCAAGCTCTGAAAGAAAACGGATGTCAACCAAGAATCTTATACCCAGCAAAACTTACCTTCAGATTTGATGATGAAATAAAATCCTTCCATGATAAACAAAAGCTTAAAGAATTCACAAAGAGAAAGCCTGCCCTACAGAATATTCTCAACAAAATATTTGAAGAGGAAGAAACAAATAAAAACAATCTCGGTCACCATGGGGAGGAACTACCCTAAAGAAAGAGTCAATCAAAGGAGAAACAAAGTTAAGCTAAAAACCCCCAAAAAGCTAAAATGACGGGAAATACAAGTCATATCTCAATAATAACCCTGAATGGAAACGGCCTAAATTCATCAATCAAAAGACATAGACTTGCAGACTGGATTAAAAACAAAGAGCCAACAATATGCTGCCTTCAAGAGACTCATCTCATAGAAAAACATGCCCACAGACTAAAGGTGAAAGGTTGGGAAAAAACATACCATGCACATGGACTGAATAAAAAAGCTGGGGTTTCCATTCTCATTTCAGATAAAGCAGACTTCAAGCCAAAGTTAGTCAGGAGGGACAAAGAAGGACATTTCATAATGCTTAAAGGAAGCATAAATCAGCAAGACATAGCAATCATAAATATTTATGCACCAAACAATGGTGCATCCATGTATGTCAATCAGATCCTTCTCAATTTCAGGAATCAAATAGAACAAAACACAATAATACTTGGAGACTTCAACACTCCTCTCTCACCATTGGACAGATCCTCCAAGCAAAAATTGAACAAAGAAACCATAGGACTCAATGACACAATCGCTAATTTGGACTTAACAGATATATATAGAATATCCCATCCATCAAAAAGCGAATACACTTTCTTCTCAGCAGCTCATGGGTCCTTCTCTAAAATAGACCATATATTATGACACAAAGCTACTCTTAGCAAGTACAAAATCATAGAGCTACTACCTTGTATACTATCAGATCATAATGGAATGAAATTAGATATCAATGATAAAGTTAGAAACAGAAGCTACTCCAAGACCTGGAGATTAAATAATATGCTATTGAATGATACATGGATAACAGAAGACATTAGGGGGGAAATTAAAAGATTCTTAGTGGTCAACAAGAACAAAGATACAACATATCGAAATCTCTGGAATACTATGAAAGCAGTGCTAAGAGGAAAGTTCATTGCAGGGAGTGCATTTAATAAAAGAATGAAAAGTCAACAAATCAATGACCTCACATTACAGCTCAAAGCCCTAGAAAAAGAGGAACAGATCATCACCAAAAATAGTAGAAGACAGGAAATAATCAAAATCAGAGATGAAATCAACGAAATTGAAACAAAAGAAACAATTCAAAAAATTGATGAAACAAAAAGTTGGTTCTTTGAAAAAATAAACAAAATTGATAAACCCTTAGGTATGCTAACGAAAAGAAGGAGAGGGAAACTCCAAATTACTAAAATTCATGATGGGAATGGAAACATTACAACAGACGCAATTGAAATACAAAACATAATAAGAAGCTACTTTGAAAATTTATACTCCAACAAAATAGAAAACATGGAAGACATCAACAGGTTCCTAGAGGCATATGAGCCACCCAAACTGAATCTGGAGGACATACACAACTTAAATAGATCAATTTCAAGCAATGAAATAGAGGAAGTCATCAAAAGCCTACCA
>JAJEJO010042990.1:0-47919 GCA_020662805.1 Glaucomys volans | reverse complement strand
CGCCACACAATGAGACTACCTGTGGCTCCCCAGACTCATCTCAGTCCTCCCTACAGTCCTCCCCTAGCTCTGACCTAGCCTCTGTGGCAGCTCTCATGGCTGCAGCATGACCCTTTCCTCAACCTTTCCCACCAGGTGGCCATTGACTTCACTGCCTCCAATGGGGACCCCAGGAGCAGCCAGTCCCTACACTGCCTCAGTCCCCGCCAGCCCAACCACTACCTGCAGGCCCTGCGTGCAGTGGGAGGCATCTGCCAGGACTATGATAGGTAAGAGGGAGATGGGAGAGGAACAGGAAGGCCAGCCTTGCCCCATGAGCCCCACAGCCTTTCCTTCTCTCCAGTGATAAGCGGTTCCCAGCTTTTGGCTTTGGAGCCCGGATCCCCCCCAACTTTGAGGTAGGCTGGGTACAGGGGAAGGGAGGAAATGGTCAGACAGAAAGGAGAAATCATCCCCTTATTGTGCTCACCTTATCCACCCAGGTGTCCCATGACTTTGCCATCAACTTTGACCCGGAAAATCCTGAATGTGAAGGTAACTGGGAAAGTCCCACCAGTCCACCTCCCACATGCTTGCTGCACGTGTCTGTGCATCTCATACAGGAGCACAGACTCCATTCCCCCATGGGCTCAGCACCCTGTCCTTTCCACCCATCCAAGGCCTGTCTTCACTGGGTAAGACTGCTTCCCACAGCTCAGAGTCTACCCACACAACTCTTACAGCCCAGGAAACTATCCAACTTTCCCCCTGCTTTAGTGAGGAAATTTGGGTGACAGGTCCCAAGAACAGATGCACCTCCCAGCCTTAAGGAGTGTCAGGGAGGTTTCCTGCTGATCTCTGCTAATTTCACCTCTTCTCTGTCCACAGAAATCTCAGGGGTCATTGCTTCCTATCGTCGTTGCTTGCCGCAGATCCAGCTCTATGGCCCCACCAACGTGGCCCCCATCATCAACCGTGTGGCTGGGCCTGCGCAGCGGGAGCAGAGCACTGGCCAAGCCACGGTGAGGAGACCAAACAAACAACCAGGTGCTGCCCGTGTGTCCTCAGGTGGTGCCAGGGCCAGGGCCTGGGCTGGGGATAGGTGTCAATATCCTAGGACACAGAGGAGACCTTTCTTCCCCCTCTACCTGCCCCCAGAAGTACTCAGTGCTGCTGGTTCTCACCGATGGAGTGGTGAGCGACATGGCTGAGACGCGCGCGGCAATTGTGCACGCCTCCCGCCTGCCCATGTCCATTATCATCGTCGGTGTGGGCAATGCTGACTTCTCTGACATGCGATTGCTGGACGGCGACGATGGTCCTTTGCGCTGCCCCCGAGGGGTGCCCGCAGCCCGCGACATCGTCCAATTCGTGCCCTTCCGGGACTTCAAGGATGTGAGTGCTCGGTGCCCCTCCCAGGGGAAAAACTCCTCAGCTCCTCTCTCCCCCAGATCTGACATTTATGTCTCATCTGCTTGATGTCCCACGAAGGATGCTGGAGCCCAGCTGACCACTCCACAGCCCGGTCCTTTGCTCATCTGACCCTTCCCCTAACCATGTGTCCATCCCCATCCCAGGCTGCTCCCTCTGCTCTGGCTAAGTGCGTCCTGGCTGAGGTGCCCCGGCAGGTAGTGGAGTACTACGCCAGCCAGGGCATCAGCCCTGGGGCTCCCAGGCCCTGCACGCCAGCCACAACTCCCAGCCCCAGCCCATGACTGCCTCCCATCGGACTGACACACCCTCCGCCTCACAGTGAGTCCTGGGGCCCAAGAAGGGTGCACACAAAGGATGTGCAAACGGGGTTTCTGAGGAGCCGACTTTGGCTTATGATCATTCCACACCTTCCCAGGTGCCTGTCCTGATCTGTGTGACTCAAGTGATTAGTGCCTCTGCCTCCTGAACCAGCTGTGCCCCCTGGGTTCTGGAAGTGAGTGGTACCCCCATCCTCCAAGCCCCATGCCCCTCTAGTTTGTGGCCCTCCCTCAGTGACTTCCTTCAGTAATCCTGATTTTCCTGCTGTTAATAAAGGGAACCACTCCTAGCACTTTTGTCTCTACCCATCATGTATCAGATGTCCACTGTGGTCACACACACGTACCATAGGAATGCGGGCCAGCACTTTTCAGAATCCAAGCCAAATCCAGGCAGGTGTGGTCTCTGCAGTCTTACCCCAACCATATGTCAGTGGGCTCTAAGGAACCCCCACTCTTACCTCCCAAGGAGAGGGGTCCAGACACTGTGGGGGTTAATTATAGGAATTGGGGAGGTAATAAGGGGCTGTCAAGGAGGGGCAGGCTGATGCTTTCTTATATCTGTCTACAGAAAGCACTGCTGAGTCCCTGAGGGTTGAAACCCTGCCCCCACACAGCTGTGGGGTGGGTCAAGAAAGATTGTGAGGGAGGTGACTGTAGGAGAGCAGCAGGTCGGTTAGTGAAGTAAGATCATAGAGAGGGCATCTAGGGTCTGCACAACCTAATTTTCCTGGGTGTATAAATGTATGTGTTTTCATGCACCACATGTCCCCCTGACCCTCCATGAGTGTGGCTTCAATGGTTCAGGAAGCCCAGCTATGCACTATTGATGATAACATTAACAACAGCAGGAAAGCTTGTTCTTTAGCATGTGTTAAACTTTGCTTCTCTAAATGAATTCATTCTCACTAGATAATATCATTTCCCCCATTTTTCTGACAAAGCAAGTGAGGCTTGATTTAAACTCACCCATGGTCAGAGAAGAACTAGTAGAACTGGAACTTGTATCCAGCCTTATCTGACCAAAACACCCACACTCTTCATCACTACAATGTGCAACCTTTGTTTGAGGTCTAGCCCTCTGACCCAGCTTTATCACCTTGAGACTCAGGTATATATATTTATATGACCTAGTTGTGTGCATAGGTATCTGTGGATGGATATCTCTGCCCTGGAGTTCCACGAAGGTAAGAAAGTTTTGCAAGAGAAGCAGAGGGTCTGGATTTAAGTTCTGGGAAGCAGGCAAGGACACAGGTGAAATTCAGAGTAAGGGAAGAAGAGCTGAGCTCCTGAGGGACCTTCTCTCCCTCTCTTTTTTTTTTTTTTTTTTTTTTTTGGTACTGGGGGTTGAACTCAGGGGCACTCCACCACCACTGATTCACATCCCCAGCCCTATTTTGTATTTTATTTAGAGACAGGGTCTCACTGAGTTGCTTAAGGCCTCGCTCAGTTGCTGAGGCTGGCTTTGAACTCTCAATCCTCCTGCCTCAGCCTCCCAAGCCGCTGGGATTACAGGCATGGCCACTGCGCCCAGCCTGAGGGATCTTCTCTACCCTCTTTCAACAATAAGTGTGGAAGAGGATGGAGGAGAGACTAAAGATGCTATGAGCCCTCAGAGGGGTACAAGAGCAAGAGAGAATGGCCATTGGCCAAAGGTAGGGAAGGGAGAAAAGATAAATTCCAGGGGGGGATGGAGGAGAGGACCCCTGTTGCAGGCTCCTGAGTGGAGGAGGGATGAGCTGGGCGAGAGGAGGAGGAAGAGGGAACAAGAACTGTGAGGGGAAGAGAAGAGACAGCTGGGGAGGGGGTGGATAGAGGGGGCAGAAAGGAAGAGAGACATATGGGAGCTGCTTCCCCCACACCCAACCACTTCTCCCATTTATTATGTCCCTTAGAGGACAGACAACTGTGGCTGATGAGGTGTGCTCCCAGCTCAACACCTCTGCTCTGCCCAGAGGCCTCTCTGGCCCTCCCCATATGCTGCTGAACTGGAGGGCTGGATTACCATGGCAACTGTGAGACCTTGAAGATAGGTCTCACAGGCAAGCCTAGCTAGACCACTGCCGCCTCTGGGATTTTGTGGTGGCGGTGGTGGAAGGGAGAGGCTCCATCTGGACCAATACCCACCACTGTACCCCATTTTCATTAGTCCTTCAGTACTGAGATATGCCACTCAGTTCCAGGTGGTTTCCCCCACCCTCTTTCTGATAAACACAACGATGCACAAAATAGTAACATGAGGCAGGGATAGAGAATGAACATTTCTTAAATTGCAAGAACATTTAGCCAATAACATTAGAATTTCACCTGGGTTTCAAGTTTAATTCCCACAAGCTGCACTCTCTCGGCTCCCTGTCATCCTGGGAAGTCTCATCTCAGTCCTCAGAGCAGGAGGTAGCAAGGGCACCCTTGGTAAGTCTGGAGACTGAGGCAGCTTGGAGGGAGTAGCAGAGGCCCAGTGCCTGTTTCCTGAGAAGCCATGTTTCCCCTCCTGGGTTGCTCTCCCACAGCTTAGGCTGCAGCCAGGAAGCTGGGGGAGGACAAGAGGGCCTTCTGGTAAGCTTGTCTTGGGGGCCTCTTGTGGACACCATTGGGAGTCCCTCACTGGTGAGGTACCAATCTAAATGAGAATTAGACAAAGTGACTGAGGCCCAGGGAACAACTGATTAGCTCAAGGTGACAGAGGGATCCTATGGCAGAGCCGTGATTAGCACCAAGGGCTCTTTCCCAGGTGACACCAAACCAGTCCCAGGGCTCACTTCTCAGACCTGTGCGGCTCTGGACCCTGCAGGCCACTGGGTTGGGCAGGGAAACACATCTTGGGTAGAGTTCCTAGTCTGTCTTGCTGTTGAGAATTGAAATCTTGAAAATGCAGTAGTCCTAAAATGGGGAGGTTACAGTCCTTCAAATGAAAAAACAGCCTCATTGCTAATTACAGCCTTAATGCACTACAAGTTGAAAACCTTGAATTAAGAACTAAACTGAGGGGGGAACTATCCCACTCCCTCTCCTTCCATTCACTGTGCCACCCAACCATCCTCCACACCTGCACCCTCAGTGCCTGGCATTGGACCCAGGAGAGCTCAGTGTGCTACTCATGAGGGCGGAGGTTTCTGTTTATGTCCTGCATGAGCAGAGGAGTTACCTCTCCCAGAAAATGGCCAGACTCTAACTTCGGGCATGTCTTGAGGGTCCAGAATGTTTGGGGATATTTGTGTGGTCATACAGGGAGTGGATGAGACCAGAAGGTGCCCGGTAGCCTGGGTGCTAAACCCCACCTCAACCACCTCCACGGCCCACTCATCCTGCCCCAACAGCTCAGAGGAGGAGGTGGGTGTGGTCCCCGGGCCCTGGGCCAATAGAGGTCAACCGGTCACAGCGAGCCTTGTAGAGGTCGCGCTCGCGAGACAGGCGAGCTACCTCCGCCCGCAGCGCGTCCAACTGAGCAGCCAGGCGGGCGCGCTCCGCCTCCAGCCCGCGCCGCTGCTGCAGCCGCTTGGAGCGACAGGCCTGTGCGTAACCGCGGTTCTTGAGCGTGCGGCGCCTCTGCTTCAGCCGGAGTGCCTCGTCGCGCCCGCAGCCCCGCAGCTGCCGGTTTAGCTCCCGCACAGACATCGATACCAGAGCTGCGTCCGAAAACCGCTCGGCCAGCTGAGGAGGAACAGTGCAAGGGCCGGGTCGTGTCTGGGTACCACCCTGCTACATCCGCAGGCGGGAACGCCGGATTAGCCCCGCTGTGGAGAAGGCTTCGCCCCCGGTCCCCACCCTTACCTGAATGCCCACTGTTCTAACAGAATCCATCTCAGTCCAGACCCCACTGGTGCTAGCCACCCAACTCGCACCCCTTGGCACACCCTGCAGTGCAGGCCCCGCCTCCCACTGTCAGGCGAGCCAATCGCTCACCTACATGCTGCGACCCTGCAGCATCCCGCTCCAGGCTCGGCGTGTGCTGGGGACCCGCACCCAGACAGTCCCCTCCCCTCCAACAAGCCACGTTTCTGTGTCCTGAAGTCCGCAACCCGGTGACCCTCAAAGGATTTGGATTACTTCCTAATGCCCTCAACACCCCCATCTGTGTCTATAATTAATAGGATGATTTCCAATCCTTCCTGAGAAGGTTGGGCACTGGGAAAGCACGAAGCCTAGAAAGGCCAACGTCAACGGTGGTCTTAACCCCGCTCCATTCCACACGGGGCATCTATTTACTCCCCTGTAATCTCTCTCTGGGGTCCTCTTCTAACTTATCTTCTCTCTGTTCCTCATTCTTCAATCTAATAATTTCTCTACCTTTTGAAAAAAATGTAGTTTTCTCTACCTGATTTTTTTCAAGAGTCCTTCTTCCCTTTTCCTGCCCTCTTTCCCCAGTCCAAAACCCTCCCCAGGAACTAACTCACTCTCACTTCTCTCTCTCTCTCATCTCCTCCCTCAGTCCGCCTCCCCTCAGACCAGCCTACAGGTCACTCACCTGGGCATGCTGGGCTCCTGTTTCCTCTAGGCTCCCTGGGTAGTATCCATGAGGCCCCTCAACAGGGACTGGGCCCTGACCCTGAAGCAACTCCACTGCCTCATCAGGACTCAGCCCCAGGGCCTCCCCAGAGCCCAGCTGCTGCTGCAAGGTGGCCAGCCAGTAAAGCTCCTCCAGGCCTGCGCGGGGGCCCTCAGTGGCCCCCACCATGCCTGGCTCACTGAAGGTCGGTGAAGGAGGCACTGAGCTGTAAGGTGTGGAGCCCAGGGAAGTTGTTGAGGCCACCGATCGCCCCTCAGGGGGCTCCCGCTTTACCTCAAACTTCATCAAGTCAAAGTCATTGACATATTCCATGGCCAGGGGGCTGGGGGGCAGTGCCATTCTGGGTCTGGGCTGGGAGATGTGCACCTGCAAGAAAGAGAGGTCTGGAGTACATGGAGGCTGCCTATCATCCTTTTTCACCGAACCCTCTTCCTCCAAAGCCCAAATGCCCTGGAGCCATAGTTCTGGAAAACCAAATTAATGGTGCACTCCTGTTCCTCCAGACTGGAAGGCAACCTTTCCCGACAGGAGGCAAGCAGCTGAAGACCTGATGGAGGAAGAGGACTCTCACCCCACTGGTGCCTCTGGAATCTATGAAACCAAGAGTAATGTGCAGTTCTTCCAACTCTAGGGCAGAGACATGCTGAGAGGCCCTGTCATCTCAAAAGGCACCACTCCATTTCCAAGCAATTAAAAAATTGTGCTTAATTAACTATGACTGAGGATGTGTGTATTTTAGGACAGTGAAAAGGCATGTATGCAGTGAATCTTAAGATATAAGGATACTGTGCTGTTATATCTCTATCTTATCTATCTCTTAAAGCACACAGGACAGTGTCTGAGGAAGACTCTTGGTGTTCATTTGTTTTTTGGATTAGTCAATGATTTCCTGTTGCAGAAACAAGTGACTTTCTAAGAGAAAAAGAAAGGCCCTAGAACTAGTTCTAGAAAAATCTGACCTGAGTGGCCACCATCTTTCCTCAAGGCCAATCTCTCCAAGGGAGAACCCAAAACTGAATTTCCCCCATTTGATTCAGAATCTGCCTTATTGAGCAGATTGTTGTTGCCTTTCTGACCCATTTCCTTTTTTTTTTTTTCCAATGAGAGCAGTTAGACTTTATAACATCTCCCAAAGAGTGTTCTGTTGAACACCACCTCTGAGAAGTACCCAAGAAGAGGTCTGTGTTCAAATAATTTTAGAAAGGCTGCTTCCTATCCCTACCTCTTGCAGAATCACAAAGCAGAAGAGCAGTTAATCTGAGAAGTCCTTCAGCAAACCATCTATCTGTTCAACTTCAACACAGAGTGTCCCAAATTTATGACACCAAAGAACTCTTCCTGTTACCAACCCCGAGCACATGTGCACCTGAGGAACCTCTGCCCCAATGACTTCAGAGATCCTTCCCAACCTGAAAGTCCCAGCTCTAGCCCAACTCCCAATTCCAACAGCTCCACCCCCACCCTCAGAAGGGGCATGGCAAGAAGTGTTCACCCACTTAGACTTTGGCTCCTTCTTGATGCCCCAAGCCTAGATAGTCCTCTTTTTAGTCACATATCAGACCTCCAGACCATGCCCAGAGAGGTAGAAAAGAAGGACAAGGCTTTTTTGTGTGTGTGTGTCTCAGGAAAAGTTGCTATATTCTCTATGGAGCTCTTTGCCCTTGAGAGCACAGAGGGGTTGGAAACAAAGACACAATTGAAGGAACTGGTCTTTGACTGAAAGGAGATGGTGAGACACTGAAGCAGTGTCCAGAAAGAACCGGATGTGCAGAGAAGAGCTAAGTGAAGAAGGTTGATTCTTTCTGATGTGACGGCAGCCAGCGCAGGGGTGGGGTATAGTACAGAAATGTGAGGATTCTAGTAAACAGACAACAGGGATAGCAGGCGTCTGAGGAAGGGGCTACAGGTGAGGAGCCTGACACCCAGGTAGGCCCAGGCATACTTACTTTAGGGATGGCAGAGACGATGTGATCAGTATCAGAGCCAGACAGGCACAGCTTCCCCAGAGAATGGAGGCCCCATGGAGCAGGACTTGGTGCCTGTGTGTTCAGAACTAGGGGGTTGTAGGCACAGAGCCCAAAGGGCACTCTTAAAAGGCCAGCTCTCTGATCTCATCTGTGGTCCTTAGGGCTCAGCCAATGAGATAAGGGAATCATTTGCATATCTCATTGGCATGGGGTAGGGGACTAGAGAGGAGAGGACAGTCATTCCTATTATCAAAGGAGAAGGACCATCTACCCCTACAAAGCTGCTCACTGATGATCCAACTCATGCGTGCTTGGTTCCCACAAGGGCCCCAACCACTATCCCTCCATGTGAACACAACTCTTAGCCCTTTGCCCCCAAAGCCTAGGACTGGGAAGGAGGGCCAGACAAGCTCCCAGCAGCCCAACTTCCAATGCTCTGAGCCCCTCATCTGTGTCTGTGTCTGTAGATTCTCCCAAGCCCATTTTGGGTCCACTTGGCCTGTTGGGTCTGCTTCCCCTTTTCAAGTATTCTCACATTTCTGCTCCTTGCCCCACCTTGACCCTAAATGGCCTTATGCCCCTCAGAGCCATTGCAACATTCCCCGTGAGGAATCTCCAGGACTTGGCTATCTGATCCTCAGCCTCTCCCACTCTTAATAACCCAGCCCCTGACAGGCAGCCCAGCTTGGAAGAAGATGCAGAAGAGTGAACAGGAAACTCTGCTCTTCCTTTCAAGTCATGGAAGGACACTGAAAACTATAACCAGTCTGTCAGATACACAACTGCCCTGACAAGCCCTCTGCTTCCTCTCACCTTTTCCCTGTGTGTGTCTCTGCCCCTCTCCTTCTCTCCCACTCATCATGGTTCCCAGATGGCTGGTGAGTGACCTATATTTTCAGCCTAATCCCCTAACACCTCTTAGAGCTATCATCCCCCAGTAGGAGTTGGAATAGAGATACTAGGAATTAGTCAAGGAGATGTTTAAACCTGTCCGAAGCTGTTTAAATGGAGTCTATACTAGAATAGAACTCCAGGAGTTTAAAAGCTATTCCATGCCTTCTGAGGACAGCCAGGTTTCTCTCAGCCCCAAGGGTCAGTTTTGAAAATTAACTGGCTCCAGCCTTAGGTGTAAGGAAAGAGCTGGTAGATGCAGATTATTAAGACAATATTTCTTAAAGTGTTGTCCCCAAGTCATCAGCACCAGCACTTCCTGGGAACTTGTTAAAAACAGAAATTCAAGTCCAGTGCAGTGGTACATGCCTAGAGTCCTAGCACTCAGAAGATTGAGATGAGAGGATCACTTAAGTCCAGGAGTTCAAGGCTAGGAAATATAGGGAAACCCTGTCTCAAATATCCCACTTCATGTACTGAATCAGAAACTCTGGGGGTGGAGCCCAGAAATCTGTTTTAAGCCTCTGGCAATTCTGACACACACTAAAGTTTGAGAACAACTGCTCTATAGGTTTCTGTATTTAACCCAGCTTCTCTTAGTATATGCTTGCTTGTGAGCATGTGTGTGTGTGTGTGTGGTCTCTCTTATCTTGCTGGCTGTGTTAGCCAGCTTTCTGTTACTATACCAAATACCTGAGGTAATAAATTTATAAGTAAATAAGGTTTATTTTGGCTCACAGTTTTGTAGGTTCTAGTCCACGATCAATTGGATCAAAGCCTGTTGCTTTGGGTCTGTGGTGAGGTAGAGCATGGTGGAATAACGCTTCTCACCTCATGAGTGGGACAAGAAAAGGAAATGAAAGGAGCCAGGTGCGGTGGCACACACCTGTAATTCCAGCACTTGGGAGGCTGAGGCAGGAGGATCGCAAGTTCAAAGCCAGCCTCAGCAACTTAGTGAGGCCCTAAGCAACTCAGTGAGACCCTGTCTCTAAATTAAAAAAATACAAAATAGGGCTGGGGATGTGGCTCAGTGGTCGAGTGCCCCTGGGTTCAATCCCCAGTACAAAAAAAAAAAAAAAAAAAGAGAGAGAAAAGGAAAAGGACTGGGTTCCATCCATCTCCTTCAAGAGCACATCCCCAGTGATCAGAAGACCTCCTACTACACCATACCTCTTAGTTTCCACCACTTCCCAAAAGCACCAAGCTGGGGACTAGGTCTTTAACACACGGGCCTTTTGCAGACATTTAAGATCCACACTATAGCATGTACTTTCCACATGCTTATTAGAAGACCTAGATCAGATGACATCAGTCTCTTCCCCCACCTGGGCCTCCATTTTATGGAGCAGGGTCCATCATCATCATTCAGGTTGAAAGGTTTCTCTGTGTGATTGCCTGAATCTAGAGCCATTTTTTCAGAAGAAGCAAAGAGATCAAGACCTGGAAACCAGCCACAAAATGGGAATAGAGATCACGGAGACAAGAAAATCTAATCTCTAAGGCGGACATCTAGGAAAGAAGCTCTAGAATTTCCTGAAGAAAGAAGGAATAGGAAGTGTTGAGTGCAGCCTTCTTTTCATGCCTGCTCTAGGCTGGCCAGACGCTTGCCCCCCGCCCCTCCCCCTGCAGCTGTCAGGTCTTCCCTGATCTGCTTGTTTACTGGAGGGCTCACAGAAGAGGTGGGAGAGCTAAGCTGCTAAGGGGCTAAGGGAGTTAGACTAAACAAGCTTAGGCGAGTTGAGCCACTCAGGGCTCAGACCAGGCACCATAAACTAGGAAAAGGAATTGGGGGAATGACAGCTGGGCTCTGGCTGGGCCACAGGAAAAGACAAAGGGCACAGAGAGGAGAGGCTGTGCCAGTCAGTCGGGACCAAGGAGGCAGAGCCCATCCCAAGAGGGGACAGGGACACGGAGGCTGGGAGATAGATACTGAGAATGAAAGGACATCTGGGGACAGGGAAATAGGGATGAAAAAAATGAAGCCAGAGTGGACACCAGGAATGACAGAACAGAGGAAGGGAAGGAGACTAGCTAAAGTGGCAGTAGGGGTAATGCTGGAATAGAAGGCAGAATAAGTCAGGGCTCCACAGGGATTTAGATTAAAGGAGACAGAAGGATGCAGGCAGATGGGAGAGATGAACAAGGGGCCATGGGGGGACTAAAAGAAAAAGGGGACAGTTTCTGGGAGAGGACTAGAAGGGAGTGAGAAACAACAGGAAAGATAGGAACAAGGACCCAGAAATGGTAGAAAAAAAGGAGGCAGATAGATAGTCAGGTTGCAGAGGAAGAATGGCGGCCAAAAAACAAAAAATAGAAAGACTATTGGCAGAAGGATGCTGGACCATGGGGTAAGAGGGTCAAGCAGGCAAAGAACCTGGAGAGGTCAGATAGGAAAGGAAAAGGAAGGAGAGGAAATGACACAGAGCCAGGATTCCAGGATGCCACCCCCACCTCCTCTGCTCTGCATACCCATTTTGGAACCCTGGAAGGCCAGTTTCATGCCTACTTCTGGCCCTCGCTATCTAGCTCTTCAGTAATGGGTACAAGTCCTCAAAGCTATTCCTGATGTATCTCCCACATTTATTTGACAAATATTTATCAAACACCTATTCTGCACCAGGCTCTGTGTTAGGCATAGGGATACCTCAAGGACTGTCATCCCCATCCACACAAAGCTTCTAGACTGATGGAGCATCAAATTACTGCCCTTAAATGCAGGCAAGAGCAGATCTGCCCTGGCCCTGTGCTTTAGAAGGTTCCATGCCGGCAGTCCTCTGACAGAGGCCCTCCCATGGTGTGAGAAGTCCAACACTGCTTTGCCCACATCCCAGCTTTCTTAGAACCATACTCCAGATATCTAGGAATTTCCTGCTTAAAGAGCCCAAGCTCACATCTAGGACCCACATGGATTTCTCTCCTGGGTGTTCCTTCCCATAGATGGACACTATTGATAGACACATCCCTAAGTCAGTCAAGGGGCGACGACTTGCAAGAGACTGTGGACGGAGCTGGGATGGGAAGATAGGAGGTCCACATGTGTATACACAGAGCTAGGCACAGTCCACAATGGTATCGGGGTGGGTGGAAAGAGAAGTGGTTCCAGCTGAGGGTCAGTGGCCTCTCCCCCAAAACTTTCATGCAGAATCCTGAGGATTCCAAACAAAATCCAGATATGAACCTGGTCTTCCAGAGCCTTATGAGGTATACATTTGTCAAGGTATAAAAATAAAACATATTTTGACTAGGCATGGTGGCACATGCCTATAATCCCAGTGACCTGGGATGTTGAGGCAGGAGAGAGTTTGAGGCCAGACTTGGCAATTTAGTGAGACCCTGTCTCAAAAACAGAAAGTAAAAAGGGATGTGGAAGTGGCTTAGTTGTAGAGCCCCCTTGTTTCAGTCCCCAGTACTACACAAATAAAGAGAACATTTTTCTTTTTTTTTAATCTAAATTAGTATACATATACTAATTGTCAATGGACCTGTATTTTATTCATTTATAAGTGGTGCTGAGAATCAAAGCCAGTGCCTCACACATGCTAGGCAAGTGCTCTACCACTGAGCCACAACCCCAGCTCCAAATAAAGAGAGCTTTTTAAAAAAAGTTCTTAAATGTTTTTAAAAATAAACCATTTTATTTAACAATTTGTTACCTTGCATTATACATTTTAAACATTTATTTTTTAAACATTTTTAGCTTTAGATGTACACAATATCTTTATTTTATTTATCTATTTTTATGTGGTGCTGAGAATTGAACCCAGTGCCTTCCACATTCTAGGCAAGTGCTCTACCACTGAATCACAACTCCAACCCCATTTTAAACATTTAAACACAAGCTTCTGAGTCTTGATTTATACTCTTGCCTCAGGCCCTACATATGGTAGAAGTGTGGCTACATTAAAAAAAAAATTATTTTTAGAAATGGGGTCTCACTTTGATACCCCAGCTGGCCTGGAATTCCTGTATTCAAGTAGTCCTCCCACATCAGCCTCCCAAGGAGTTGGGACTGCAGGTGCAAACAATCCCTTTAAATGAGGCAACAGAGCAGGGTGCTACAAGTTTTTATTTCATAAAGATCTACTCTTCTAGCACACAGTCGGAGAGGGGTGAGGGCTGTAGCAAGGACAGGTTGCCTGAGGAAGGTCACATTAACCTGAGCCTAGTCAAGTGAAAAGTGACTATGCCTGGAAATGTGGAGAAGATGAGGATTCCTTTGCAGAAACAGCATATGCAAAAACTGAGACAGGAAAGAGGTAGACATGTCCAATGTAGCCAGAGAGCAGAGAGTAAGGAAACTGTGAAGATAGTGGTAGATGAGATTGGAGCAGTCTGCAGGGACCTGACCAAGGATTTGGGTTTAATTTTAAAAGCACTGAGAAGCTACTAAAGGGTTGTGAGTGAAGATGTGATCGATCTGCATTTGAAAAGATCACTTTGGCATTTCATGGAGAAGAGCCAAATGAAATCATTGAAGCTGGGCGTGGTGGAGCACACCTGTAATCCCGGCAACTCGGGAGGCTGAGGCAGGAGGATTGAGAGTTCAATCCCAGCCTCAGCAATTTAGCAAGGCCCTAATCAACTTGGAAAGACCCTATATCTAATAAAATATAAAATATAAAAAAGGGCTGGGGATGTGGCTCAGTGGTTAAGTGCCCCTGGGTTAAATTGCTGTACCAGAAAAAAAAAAAAGGAATCAGAGTCCAATTGGGGACACTGCTGGGTCCAAGTTGAGCTTGGGGATATCAAAAATGGGTATCTATATCAGAATGTGGTAGTGTGGGAAGAGGCAGCTTATGGCCACTGATCTGCAACTGGGACCACTTCTCTTTCTAAACCTGACACCACCATCTTGGACTTCAAGGAGCTCTGTCTGCAAACATGTGGCCATTCCATCTGCCCATTCTGACCTGTATACAAGTGGCTTATTGGGAAGACTTTCAAAGGGAGTGAGAGAAACAGGACTGGAGAGAGAGAAGTGTTGAACTGCACTGCAATTGCAATCAGCTGATCCCGTAGGAGCTCTGGAGCTGCAATGGACCTTCTTTTTAAAAAAATAGTTTTTAGTTGTAGATGGACAGAATACCTTTATTTATCTATTTTTATGTGGTGCTGAGGCTCAAACCCAGTGCCTCACACATGCTAGTCGAGCACTCTACCACTGAGCCACAACCCCAGCCCTACAGTGGACCTTCTGAGTTGTCACAAATTGAGGCAAGGGGGTAGGCCTTTGTACTTTGTAACAACCAGTCATTAGACACACACTGCCCCTGGGAAGGGGACATTGCATTTGGCAAGACAGATCCCTGCAGGCACAGGGAGTACTCAAGAAGTACAGTGGGTCCCCCTTATTGGCAGTTTTACTTTCCAAAGCTTTGGTTACCTATGGTCAACCATGGTCCAAAAATATTGAATGGTAAGTTCCTGAAATAAATAGTTCATAGTTTTAAAGTGCACACCATTCTGAGTAATATAATGAAATCTCACGCCACCAGGCTCTGCTCCACCCAGGATGTGAATCATCACTAGTCAGTGTATCTACACTGTATATGTACCTGCCTGTTAGTCACTTAGTAGGCATCTCATGTATCAGATAGACTATTGTGGCATCACAGAACATGTGTAAGAGTGCCACATAGAAGTGATACTGGCAATGATCCTCCTGACATGTTATCAGAAGGTTATTTGGACCCTAACACTACAATACCTCACTTCATCTTATCACATAGGTATTGTAATATCTCACATCTTCACAAGAAGGGTAAGTACAGAACAATGTGATATTTTGAGAAAGACCCCATTCACATTACTTTTATTACAGTACATTATTATAATTATTCTGTTGTTATTATTATTAATCTCTTACCATGCCTAGTAAATAAATTAAACTTTATCATAAGTACACATGTATAGGAAAAACACAGTATACATAGGATTCAGTACTATAGCTTCAGGCATCCAGTGGCGATCTTGGAATGTATCCCCCTCAGTAAGTGGGGGCTGTGCTCAGTTGGAACTTACAGTCAATATTCAGCTGCTGTGATGTGCACACAATCCTAAAAGGGTGTTGGTCAGTGCACCACAGTGTCTAGTACAGGGAATCTGTGAGATAGCAAAGGAATGGACCTAGAAGGTATCTATCTAGGAAGCAGAAAACACCAACCAGGGCAAATCTGGTCACATCCTGCCCTCTGGTGGTAATACCTGGACACTGGGCCAGCTGGTGGGCCAGCTGGTGAGCCAGGCTGGGGATGAAAAAGAACTAAACAAGAGTGTGACAGATCAGGGGGAATCAGGAATGCAAGGAAAGCCTCACATGAGCCCCTTGCTTGGTCTGCCCAAAGCTTAAGAAGGAGTAATGGTGGGGAAGGAAGATTTAGAAAGGTGGGGCTCACTCATTCTTTTAATTCAACCAACATTAATTGTAGGCTAGATACTGCTAGAAGACAGGATAAAAATAAGACTAATATCTCTCTATGTGGGAGAAAAGAAGGCAAGTAGGGAGGTGGAGATAATAAAAGGGTTGTTAAGCCTAAGAGATATAAACTAATTTTTATTAAATGATAAATTAAGACGACAGAATAGGATTACAATAGGAATAAAGGATAATTAGAACCAGAAACTTAGATTCAGATTCCATTTTTTCTGCTGATGAGAATGTGATTTTGAGTAAATGACTTAACCTCTCTAAGCCTCAGTGTCCATATCTGTAAAATTGATTTGTTTTTAAGCTGAATGACACAGAGCCTACCTAGTACCTGCTGTCCACACCATAAACACTATTCCTCTCTCTTAACTTTCCAAAATGAATGTATATGTACAATGGGGTGGGGGTAACTTAGTATAGGGCAAGGGGAAGTGTTTGAAGGGGGCTGGAGGCCAAGAGATGTGTTGGAAGACATCACCTGCAACTAGGTGAGAGATAAGCCCTGGACTAAGGCAGTGACTATAGGGATAGAAATAGATTTGAGAGCTAATTGTGAAAAACAAATCCAAAGCTCTCTAATATTTGATTAGCTATAGAGGATAAGAAAAAGAAGCCTATACTTATTCAGGTTTCCTCTGGGCAACTGACTAGATAGTAGTGCCATTTGCTGAGAAAAGGAAAAATGGGAGCAGGCACATTATGAACAAGATGATGACCTTCAAAAGGTCAACAATGCTGCCACCAACATGCATAACTTTAGACCCAATGGGTGGTCAAGAGGCCACTGTTGGCAGCAGGGTGAGTGTGGACAGAATTTGGATTCAGGGACTAGTGGGGAGAGGTCCAAATATATACATGAGATTCAGTGGAAGCTGGAGCCTAAATGGGAAGTGGGGACCAGCTGCAAACCCACAGTTGGAAGCCAGCTCTTCTTATGTCACTATGTTCCAGCACAGAACTCAGAAATCTGAGAATCATGATTTTTTTCCTATGGGAAGAGTCAGAAATCCACTTAAAATTAGCTTTAGCAAGAGAATAAATGTATTAATTCCTATTAATCAGGAATTCTTTGATCTCCATCCCCCTACTCTGCATTCTCTACACTGGTTTCTGTCTCAAGCAGTCTCCTGCTTTGCAGTGCCAAGCTGTCACCTAGCAGATCCAGGCTTATAATTCTACCAGCTCAGCAGGCACAACAGAAGGAAAGCTCATTTCCAAAGTTTACAAAAAAAGTCCCAGAGAGGGAAGTCATGCCAACCCCTAAACATCCCTAATTACTGAGGCCAGATCAAGAAACATGTAAACTGACCAAGCTGAGAGCCTACCCCTAAGAGGAGTGAGGTCATACCCACATCACCATGCAGACTGAGATTGCCAAAGGAAAGAGATTTTCCCAAAGGAAAATCAGGGTGCTAATGTCAGAAAGGGGAAAGAATACTGACCAGATATCCACCATGCACATGTTGAGTTTGAGGTGCTACAGCCTCCGTAGTGGTAGATTGTAGTGTAGTGATAGCTTGATCCAGTGGTCTCAAGCGAAAGAGAGATGTCTGAATGGAGACATGGCTTGAGAAATCACCCAAGGACTTTATGGTAGGCTGGGTGGGAGCAAATGAGTTTTGGGGGAGTGTGAAAAGAAGACCAAGGAATCTCCTGGGGTGGTGAGGCACCACCATTTTGTAGTAAGGCAAAAAGGAACACTGACCAGGAGGAAAAGAAACAGAGGATTTTAGGAGTTGAAGGGAATCTTAGCATTGGGGTCTTGGAAAACAAAAGCCTGGGGCTGGGAGTATCTATTCCCCAGGAAGTACAGGAATACCCAGCAATACCCAGCCCGGGAGCTTCTCCACGTCCAGCCCCCCGCCCACACACACACGTGGGCTCCTACCTCTGGCCTCACCCCTCATCCCTAGCTTGTTTGCCAAGCTGTCGTTTAGTGACCAAGTCTCTCGGTCGTTAAATCCCGGGAGCAAGAGTCCTCAGAGTTACATCATGTGCAGGGCAACGTGGCTGATCAGGAGGCGGGGCCTCGCCTTAGGCGGGGCCCAGGAGCAAACCCAGCCCTCCAATGGGAGAGATGGGCTTAGGGGCTTGGATGCAAGATTGGAACCACAGCTGTGAAGAGCTGGGGTCCCAAGCCCCGGAGCCCCGGACCCAGCGAGCGGGCTGTGGTAGGGGCGGAGAGAATCCTGCTTGGTTCCGCCCTTGCGCCTACCCGCCTCCTTTTTAAGCGCCTCCTGCTCAGCCAAGACTCCCGCTCGCTCCAACGCGCTCCCTGGTTCCCCGCCTTCCTTATCTCCCCGACTCCGCAAGGTTCCTGTGGCCACCCGGCAGCCTCCGCCCAGGTGCCATGGCTGCTGTGTACCGCCCCGGCCTGCGGTGAGTGACCCCCAGCCCGGGGCCCACTCGCACTTCCCGCTACGCTCACCCCCTCAGGTTGCCGTCTCCTAGTTCCCCATCTTAGGAAGAGGCAGGCAGGGCGACTGTTTCTCTATTCAGGTCTCACGCGCAGCGCGTGCCTCGGGAGCCAGACGCGCTGGGTCTCCAGGTTCTAGTGCGCTCCTCCCCCTCCCTGCCTCGCTTGTCTGCCCGCGCCATCTCTCTGACACTCTTAGAACTTCCTCCAGCTTCTCCCTTGCCGCGGAGCTCACTCTCCGCCTATCTGCCTTTCCTTCCCAGATGTAACTTTCAGACCCCTGACGGGGTCCATTCCGAGCCCCAGGGTATGGTGGAAAGCAGGGGGCAAGGGGCGTGAGCGCCATGGGACCTGAGCTCAAAGCTCCCTAAAGAAGGTAAAAGGTAAATATCCATTCCCGGCCTCCCCGGAATTGGAACCTGGCGGGAAGCCCAGCACTGCCTGAGGGACCTGGGGCCTGGGGAGGAAGGGAAGCCAGACCGGAGTATGGGGCCAAGTTGCCTTCCTTTCTTACATGGCTGGCTTCTTCCTCAGCGCAGGCCTGGAGCTCCAGGCTTGTCCTCTCTGTCCTCCCCTAATACAGCCTCCTCTCTTCTCTATGGACCCAGCTTTTGTCTCAACGGATCCCATATCTCTCCCACAGCCATTCTATTTGGCCAGTCTATGTGGGTGGTCTACGGAGGACAGGAAAAAGGTCCCTCTTAGGGGACTGGAGGAGGATGTAGGGGTCTCATAAGAGATAACCTGAGCCAGGCTCCAGACTAGAAAAGCTCTCCTAAAGACTGCCTTTAAAATCAACGTGCAGGAAAAACTGTCCCGCGCAGGAACAGACCCAGGTCCCAGGAGCCCTTCTTCCCTGCCCTTAGGCCCATACTAGGCTTCCATCCTGCTCTGACCCCTGGAAACCACCCCAGCTCCCACATCCATGGTCTGAACTTTCTACCTTCCCCAGGCTTACAGTCTCTGAGTCTGAGCTTCTTGCCATCTGATGTTCCACTCTATCACCAACCCCCAAAGTTCTCTAGGTATGTGGTTTCTAGGAGAACAAGCCAGGGGAGGCACAGGCTCAGCCATCCTAGTATGTGGTGGGTTTCTGGTGGGCTAGGCCTTGGGGCATAAGAAAAGGATAACTAATCCTCTTAGCCTTTGCTCTCTCCGGATCACTTCACCCAGGATCCCAGCCAATCAGAACAGACCCTGTTTCTCTCTCTCCCAGAGGCATAACAGTACAAACAATACAGCAACCCTGCCCTCCTGTGAAGCAAGGCAAGAACCCCAGCCAGTAACACTCATGCCCCAGTGTTCAGCTTTTCACATAGTTCAAAAATACCTACCTAGTAGGAACATTTTATGTACCTGTTGACACAGGTAGGCAGCAGCATATCTGGTTCCAAGAATCCCATGATGTTGGAAACTCTTATGCTAAGTGAGATCAGCCAATCCCAAAAATCCAAAAACCGAATGGTCTCTCTGATATATGAATGATGATGCATAATGTGGGGGGGAAAGATGGCAAGAATGGAGGAAAGATAGCTAGCATAGAGGGAAGGGAGGGGTGGGGGTGGGTAGGGGGTAAAATTAATAACAATGTGTGACAGATACCATTGCCCTGTGTACATGCATGAATGCACAGATGGTGTGACTCTACTTTGTGTACAACCAGTGAAACAATAGCTGTACTCCATTTGTGTTCAATGAATCAATAAGTAAATAAAAGAAAAAAAAAAAAAAAAAAAAGAATCCCAACAAACAGTTCCTTATCTCTGTGTAAAAGCCCCAGTCTAAGAACACGGCACTGGAAAAGGCCCGTACCACCTCATAGACCAGGACCTTTTGCTTGAGGCTTTCATAGCCTTACAGCATTCACACCAGAAGAAAAAAAATTAAAACAGCTGCCACTTTAACTTACAAAAACTGTACTTGAGAATGGAAAGAACATGCATGAGGATTTAAACACTAGACACACAATTTCTTGACCCTTGGGCCAAAGGGCACCTGTTCATTTATAAACATAGATCCGACATAGTGAAATATGGGTGTGGGCTATGTATGCAACAATATCAGCATGCCTACGTATATACTTCCACAGCCAGGTGTGTGCCTTTTTGCTCATTTGGTCATATTTGTCCATTGCGGACCAGGAGACACCCTCTTTAAACCTCACAAAGGTCACAGGATGCATATGGCCTGAACACATCCCACACACCAAATGCAACTTGCTTTTCATGGTGCCTGCACCAAGACATGCTTGAACACATTCCCCAGAAGCCCAAGCTTCTACCACCCCCCAAGCACTTGTCCACCCTCCATGAAAGCAGTTGGTTTATTGTCTCCCTGTTCCTTCTCTTGCAGGCTTAGCTGGCATGGGCTGAGCCCCTGGTGTTGGTCATCATGCCGCAGCATCCAGACCTTGCGTGTGCTCAGTGGAGATCTGGGCCAGCTACCTGCTAGAGTTCAGGACTTTGTGGAGCAAAGTGCCCACCTGTGCCAACCAGAGAGTATCCACATCTGTGATGGGACTGAGGCTGAGAATACTGCCACTCTAACCCTGCTGGAACAGCAGGGCCTCATCCGAAAGCTTTCCAAGTACAATAACTGGTAAGCCCTGAGCTCAGCAATCCGCAGAAGGGGCAGCTGCTTGGATTGAGGTCACTTTTGGGTTTACCAGGACAAAATCAAATTGAGCTATACCATCCCAATGGAAGAAGCAGAATGGGAACTGGGAATGACTGATGTTTTCATATTGAAGGCAGAAGTTGATTACAAATAAAAGTCTTTGGGTTCCTGCCCCCCCCACCACCAATTCATTTGCCAGGGATAAAGGCTACCAGAGGGCTAGGGCTAGGGCCTTGGGAATCTCCTCCTACATGGGACAAACCTTGGAGAAAGGGATTGAGATGTGATTGAATAGGAAAAAATAAGGTCAACAGAAGAACTGTAGACAAAATTGAACTTGAAAAAGTGGTTCTGGGAATGAAGGAGATCTGCTGGCCACCATCTTCCTAACAATTCCCTCTCCCCCAGCTGGCTGGCCCGCACAGACCCCAAGGACGTGGCACGAGTAGAGAGCAAGACCGTGATTGTAACTCCATCTCAGCGGGACACGGTGCCCCTCCCAACTGGTGGGGCCCGTGGGCAGCTGGGCAACTGGATGTCCCCAGCTGAGTTCCAGCAAGCTGTTGATGAGAGGTTTCCGGGCTGCATGCAGGGTAACCAGGGCAGGGACACAGGCAGGGGCACTGAAGGTATAAGCAGGTTTGAAACCCTTTATCCATGTGATGCTTTCCTCTACAGGCCGCACCATGTACGTGCTTCCATTCAGCATGGGTCCTGTGGGTTCCCCACTGTCCCGCATTGGGGTGCAGCTCACTGACTCAGCATATGTGGTGGCAAGCATGCGTATTATGACCCGGCTGGGGACACCTGTGCTTCAGGCCCTAGGAGATGGAGACTTTGTCAAGTGTCTGCACTCTGTGGGTCAGCCCCTGACTACACAAGGTGAGCACCTGCCCTGCCCAGGGGAGGACACAGAGGCCCTCTTGCTCTCAGAGAGAACCCCAAACCTCACTCATCCACAGACCCTGAGAACCTGTCCTCTGCAATCCAGATAGCATTCTTGGCAAGGAGCAAGGCTGTGTTTGGAGAGTAGTTTGCACAAAGTTGAGTAAAGTCAGTCTTCCTGTCAGGCAGGGGACTTGAGCCACTCAGGGCACCACCACTGCTCCCAAGTGTTTCTCCTCCCAATCCTTGATCCCTCCAGCCCCTGACTTCCCCAGTTTTTTATGCCATTGCCAGCAGCCCTATGACCCTATTGTCCCCAGGGGAGCCGGTGAGCCAGTGGCCATGCAACCCAGAGAAAACCCTGATTGGTCATGTGCCTGACCAGCGGGAGATCGTCTCCTTCGGCAGCGGCTATGGTGGCAACTCCTTGCTGGGCAAGAAGTGCTTTGCCCTGCGCATCGCCTCTCGCCTGGCCAGGGATGAGGGCTGGCTGGCAGAACACATGCTGGTGAGGGCCTGGTGAGGAATTGGGCAGCCATGGGGGGGTCAGGACAGAGGCAGGGGTTGGCTAGTCTGTCTCAGCCTTGCCTGCTTCCTGCCAGGTGCCAGGCTGGTGGGCAGAGATTCTAACCAAATGTTTGAAGCTTTGGCCCCAGGCTGCTAAACACTGCTACCCAAACCTGGTGGCAGGGCAGTACACCTGTTCGATGAACAAACATTGATCCCCTCTTTTAACCCCTGGCTATGTTTCCCCATGCAGACCATGCCCTGATCTTTGGTGACTTCCTGTTCCCTCTGTCCCAATGCACAGATCCTAGGCATCACCAACCCTGCAGGGAAGAAGCGATACGTGGCAGCTGCCTTCCCCAGTGCCTGTGGCAAGACAAATCTGGCCATGATGCGGCCCTCACTGCCAGGCTGGAAAGTAGAGTGTGTGGGAGATGACATCGCCTGGATGAGGTTTGACAGTGAAGGTGAGGGGCACTTAGATCACACTCTCAGTTCTGGCTTTTACTGGAGCTCTCCAGTGTTCATGGTGAGCTTTGTCAGTGAGAACCTGTCCCTGAACACCTGACTGTCACATACCTGGGGCAGCCCAGTCACCCAAAAGACACAAAGCCTTTCTACACTGAATCTAATCCAGTTCTGGGTAGAGATGGGTAGAACAGGACTTTCTTCAGCCTTGCATCTCAACTTTTCTTAGTTAGTTCTTTCTTTCTTTCACTTCTCCTGACAGGTCGACTCCGGGCCATCAACCCTGAGAATGGTTTCTTTGGGGTGGCGCCTGGCACCTCTGCCACCACCAATCCCAATGCCATGGCTACAATCCAGAGTAACACTCTTTTCACCAATGTGGCTGAGACCAGTGATGGCGGCGTGTACTGGGAGGGCATTGACCAGCCTCTTCTACCTGGTGTCACCGTGACCTCCTGGCTAGGCAAACCCTGGAAACCTGGTATGTGGGATAGGAAATCATGACATAGTCCAGTACCTTAATGATGCAAAGCCTCCTCCACATTCCCTATCTATCTTCTGGTCCTTTGAGAGGCACAGGAAATTATGAATATTTGCAGTTTCTAATCCCAGGCAAGATCTCAGGTCATGTCCCTCTCCACCAATCATTCGGTTTGGAATTGGCTAAATTTACTTCTGAAGTTTCCCCACTAGTTGAATGAGAATGTTTATTATAATATTCAAGATTGTTGGAGGATTGAATAATGCATAAAAGGTGTTTAGTATACTGCTGAGTATATTAAGTTTTTGATAATAAATATAAGCTGGATTAAAAAACAAAAAAAGAAGAGGAAGGAATGACTTGAAAGTTGTTACACAAGGAACTGGACTCAGAGCACAATCCATAAAGTTTGACCCATTAGGAAATATGGATGCCTGCCCCATCTTCTGCCCAACTTTCCTCCTGCCACTTGGCTCCCACTGTCCCCCTACATAATGGCCATTGTTTTTACTCTCTAGATGCCAGTGTTGTTACTCTCACCCTTCCCCTGTACTCTAACCCTTCCTCCACACTAAATCAGCCTGCCCACTTTGGCGTTTCCCAGATGCTAGTTTCTCAACCCTGTCATTTCCCAAGTGCCTCCCCCAGCCCTGAACTCTGGACCTTCAGCTTTGTGGCCTTCTGCAGTCAAAGCCCAGAGACCAAGAGGTGGAAGCAGAGAAATGTATGGCAGGAGAGGTGGCCTTGTGGTTGCTAAAAACTGTATTCAAGTTTGGCAGGCTGGCCTCGCAGGCACCCTCCTCATTTAATTGTCCTTCATTTTCCCTTAACACCATCATTAAGCCCCCTTCAGCCTTCCCAACCAACTGAGAAACTTTAATCTTTCCCCACAGGCTACTTCCCCAACCCTTTCATCATCTCTGAATTCAGGGTGTAACTATGGCATCCTGTACACAGCTTCAATTCTCAGAATAAATACCCTGTGCTGGGATCCTACACTGGCAGCTAATGAAGATGGCTGTTATCTGAGAAAGTAGGCGGAAGGTGGAGAGAGGCAGTGGGTAGGACGACTTTTTGGCTCTCTTGCTCCCCAGGTCTGATGAGCAACCTCCAGTAGAGAAGGCACTGTGCCCATTCAAGGTCCCCATGATGGTGCTTCACACACATGCCTGATTTGGTCCAAAGCCCTCTCCAGGGCACCTGAAGGTGCCAGGTGATCAGGGTTTCTCAGGTTATACTGCCTAGGCTATGTCTCTCTCTGAGTTACTCTAGTCCTATCATTCTGTCAGGCTCTAAGCAAGCCCACGGAAATCAACAAAATTCTGTGAGCTTTAAAATCAATTCCTGTTTGCATTTTGATAGCTCAGGAAGTTCTGTCCTCCCTAGTTTGCTGACAGAAAGTCAATTGTCTGAAATACAGAACTGACATTTTTCCCCTGGTAAATGCAGGTTTTGCTTTAGGTCTAGGAAATAATAATCCTATAAATAAAAAGTTCATAGGGGAAAAATTATAATCTCACATCAGTATCTAACCCCATTCCCATGAGCCCTGGTCAATACCAAGTACCTTTAGCTTGGCATAAACATTAATGCCCTGCAGAACCCCAATTCCTCTTCCACTCTTTTCTCTGGCAGCACCATTATGGAGAAATAACCAGACCTTATTGGGCACAATGGTGCATACCTGTAAATCCAGCAACTCAGGAAGCTAAAGCAAGATAATAGAAAGTTCTAGGCCAGCTTCAGCAACTTAGCAAGATCCTGGCTCAAAATAAAAAATACAAAGTCTGGTAATGTAGCTCAGTAGTAGAGTGAGTGCTTGCCTAGCATATGCAAAGCTCTGAGTTCAAGCTCTAGTGCCAGGTGGGAAAAAATATCTGATCTTTTGGAAGAAGTGATATCCTGGCTCCCTTCACTCTGTTTTTTACCACATACCTCTACAGATAGCTTATGATGTAATGATAAATTGTGCAAGAGTGTGCATTGGGGGTGGACATGACCTTGGAAGTGATAGTATTTGTATTTCCTCTGCCAGGTGACAAGGAACCCTGTGCACATCCCAACTCTCGCTTTTGTGCCCCAGCTCGCCAGTGCCCTATCATGGACCCAGCCTGGGAAGCCCCAGAGGGCGTTCCCATTGATGCCATCATCTTTGGAGGCCGCAGACCCAAAGGTAACACATGGGCTATGTGCCTTCTTGGTAAAAGTTCTAGCTCTAAATTAGGGTCCACTGTCCTCCTATACTTAAAGCTCAGGGAGCCTCAGCCTGGATCTCTAACTCTAGCTGTCTGTCTCCAGAGTTTTTCCCTGGTGAATGCAGACTTTGGAGGAAACATGGGGTCTGAAAATGGGAAGAATGAGATTGTCATTACCAGAAGGGATGGAGTGAGGATCCAAAGAAAAGGGCTGTCTGTGACCCTGTTCATTGGTGTTCCAGGGGTGCCCCTGGTATATGAGGCCTTCAACTGGCGTCATGGGGTATTCGTGGGTAGTGCCATGCGCTCTGAATCCACTGCAGCAGCTGAACACAAAGGTAAGCACATTGCTCATCACTTCCTTTCATGTGTGTCCACATTATCTTGTCTTTTTTTTTTTTTCTGTCTCCCTTTCTGAGTCAGACCTTCTTGCCTATCCCTGAAGAAATGACTCCAATTCTTTCCCCGGCTTCTTTTTCTTCACTTTCTCTGAGGACATTCCAAAACTGTGAACCTTTTAAACTTCCACCAACTGGGGTTGAGGATATAGCTCAGTTGGTAGAGTGCTTGCCTCGCAAGCACAAGGCCCTGGGTTCAATCCCCAGCACCACACACACACAAAAAAAAGATAAACTTCCACCAACTGGATGCAGTGTGCCCTTCCCTTCCTTCCTTAAGAAAGGAAGATTCTTTACCCATCTTTCTTTTGCCCTAGGGAAGATCATCATGCATGACCCATTTGCCATGCGGCCCTTTTTTGGCTACAACTTTGGGCGCTACCTGGAACACTGGCTGAGTATGGAGGAGCACAAGGGGGCCAGGCTACCCCGCATCTTCCATGTCAACTGGTTCCGACGTGATGAGGCAGGTCACTTCCTATGGCCAGGCTTTGGTGAGAATGCTCGGGTTCTAGACTGGATCTGCCGGCGATTAGAAGGGGAGGACAGTGCCCGAGAGACACCCATTGGGTTGGTGCCAAAAGAAGGAGCTCTGGATCTCAGAGGCCTTGGAGCCATAGACACCACTCAGCTGTTCTCACTCCCCAAGGACTTCTGGGAACAGGAGGTTCGTGACATTCGGAACTATCTGACAGAGCAGGTCAACGAGGATCTGCCCAAGGAGGTGCTGGCTGAGCTGGAAGCCCTGGAGGGACGTGTGCACAGAATGTGACTGTGCAAGACAGCCCAGCATCAACATCTGGGAATAGGGAGCCCCAAGCTTGCAGAAAATATGAGCAGTTTGGTGTTAACTAACATCTGAGACCAGGCCACAGACTTTCCCCATACACTGTCCAATAATAAAAAATGCTCATTCATTTTATATATTGTACTGTTTTCATTTCCCACTTATGTTCACAGGTTTCCCTCTAACACTAACCTCATCTCCAGTCACTTAGGTGCAAAGGGAACTGCTGGGAAAAGGCATTGCCCTCATGTATCCTGATGTCTTAAAAAGATGGAGGCCTGAGCTTGTTCTTCAAGGCTGTCTCCAGGACTAAAATTCTTCATCTCCCACTCAGACATGAAGAAGCTTCTGTAGCCCCATTCTCCAGTGAATGTAGTTCTGGTGTTCTCAAACCTATTCTTGCTGGGTATGACAGCACAGGCCTGTAATCCAGCAACTCAGGAGGCTGAAGCAGAAGGATCCCAAGTTCAAAGCTAGACTCAGCAACTTAATGAGATCCTGTCTCAAAATGAAAAATTAAAAGGACTGGGAGCCAGGTATGATAGTGTATGCCTGTAATCCCAGCAGCTCAGGTGGCTAAGGCAGGAAGATTACAAGTTCAAAGCCAGTCTCAGCAACTTAGTGAGGCCCTAAAGGCCCTAAGCAACTCAGCAAGACCCTGTCTCTAATTAAAAAAAAAAAAGGTGGGGGGGAGGGCTGGGGATGTGGCTCAGTGGTTAAGTGTTCCTGGGTTCAATCCCTAGTACAGAAATAGTAATAATAATAATTTTAAATAAATAAATAAATAAGGCTGGAGATGTAGCTCAGTGGCAGAGCACCTCTGGATTCAATCCCTGGTACCTAAAAAAAAAAAAAAAAAAAAAGAAAGGAAAAAAAAAAAAGATTTGGTTTTCTATTATCCTTCAAAAAGGTGACCAACTAGTTAGAAACATATACATACCATTGTGCACTCACAAATTTAAACATATTGTTTATTAAATTATCCTTATTAATGCTTGAATTATCCTACCTTTGGCCATGGGAGTGTGGCTGCAGTCTTTCTGACGTATCTATCCTTATAGTTCCTACTTGCTTCTTCCACATCCAGTACGGTTAACTGTTCCACACTCATCTTGTATATTTCCCATCCCAGACCTGGAATCAACTACTGCAAGAAGCTCTGGTTTCTTTGGGTTGGGAATGGTATTTTAATATTACAATCTATGTGCTAACTGTGTTCATTGCTTCTGGATTGGTGATTTTTTTCTAGACCTTTTTGGTGCTTGAGATAGGAAAATAAAACATCCCATAAAGTCATACTGATACTTCCACTTCCTGCTCAAAATTAGGGTTAAAGAGTTTTTCTAGGCCGGGCGCGGTGGCACGTGCCTGTAATCCAAGTGACTTGGGAGGCTGAGTCAGGAGGATCGCGAGTTCAAAGCCAGTCTCAGCAACTTAGCGAGGCCCTAAGCAACTCAGTGAGACCCTGTCTCTAAATAAAATACAAAATAGGGCTGGGGATGTGGCTCAGTGGCCAAGTGTCCCTGAGTTCAATCCCTGGTTCAAAAAAAAAAAAAAAAAAAAAAAAGGATCTAAGACATGAGTCTTGGCATATGTCATAATTACTCAATTGCTTTCTAATCACATTTTAAGTTCCTGGACAAATTAGCACACTTCTCCCTTTCCATCTACACAGAGAGTGGTACAAGAAGACAAGATATAAACACATGTATGGGCAACAGTCACTTCAGAAGATAGAACTTTGCTTTCAATTTGCCTAGATAAGCTGGGAATGATGGCACACCTACAATCCTAGCCACTCAAGAGGCTTAAGCCAAGACCCTGTCTCAAAAAAAAAAAAAAAAGAAAGAAAAAAAAGAAAGAAAGAAAGAAAAGAGCTTGTGTGTAGGTCAGTGATAGAGCACCCCTGAATACAATCCCTAGTCTCCCAGAGCTCTGTGTGGTCACCAAGCTGGGAATTGGAGTTCCAGCAGGCCAGAAATAGGTCTGGGATAGAAAACTGCTTTCCTTCTGTCCTCTCTGGCGCAGCCTGCCCTCTAGTGGAGATGCTCAAGAGCAGGAAACAGGCCAAAGCAGCTCAGACAGGAAGTCAACTAGCTATTACCTACTATTTACTAGAAATGATTCTAAAATGGGTGCTGAAGGTAAAAACATTTCTGTGGTTGTGACTCTAAGTGTAGCTGGGGAAAGTAGAGGCTGCCCAAATGAAAAGCACCAAGCAACAAGCCAAACATCAAAATCAAGAAAGGAGAGGCCAGTAGAGTAAATAGAAATAACTATAATTATTTTTAAAGATGACATTTTATTTCTTTCAATAGAACACATAGTATACCCCAAAATATAAATGCTTGCACACATTTCAAAAATAATTATAGGACACAAGGTACATGATCAAATTCATAGGTTTAAAATCTTTTCCCTTCAAAAATGAATCAACAGGGCTGGGGTATAGCTCAGTAGTAGAGCACTTGCCCAGCATGTATGAGGCTCTGTGTTCAAATCCCCAGGAACACACACACACACACACACACACAAATTAAAATCAATGGATCAGGTTGGGACTACAGCTCAGCCAGTAGAGTGCTTGCCTCACATGTACAAGGCCCTGGGTTCAATCCCCAGCACCACAAAAAAAAAAAAAAAAATTAATGGATCCAATGATGACTACTACATTTTGTTTTGATTTGTGTTTAATTTTGAGACACAGTGTAAATTGCTTAGGCTGGCTAAGCAACTAAGTTGCTGAGGCTGGCTTCAAACTTGCAATCCTCCTGTCTCAACCTCCCAAGCCAATGGGATTACAGGTGTGTGCCACTGTACCAGGCAAATACTGCTTTCCTTATCATTTGATTTGATAGTCAGAAGGATTCACTTTGGTCCTAAAACCTGGTTTTTTAAAAAGTATTTATCATGAATTTTAATGTTTTATTCAATAATGTACAAGTTTCACATTACAAAGGATTGAATTAACAAGATGTTACTCAGACATAAGCTAGATTTGCAAATGGTAGAGAAGAAAAAGAAAGAGATCATCAAAAAATAAATTGAGACTGAGGCAAGAGATCCCAAGTTTAAGGCCAGGCTAGGCAACTTCAGGAGACCCTGCCTCAAAATAAAGTAAAAAATAAGTTGGGGGGTTGGGAGTGTATCTCAGTGGTGGAGCACTTGCCTAGCATGTGCAAGACCCTCTGTTCAATCCCCAGCATTTAAATACACACACACACACACACACACACACACACACACTGAGTTTAACAGAAATTTTGCCATTTTCTGGGCCTCAGGTACTAGAATCATAATCACAATCCTTTGTTCATGGTACACCTTTGTCCCTGTTTCATGAAAGTCCTTCTCCATTTCATTATTTGTTTAATTATACAATGAGAAGGGGTATTTGTATACTAATACAAAAATAAAGCCATATTGGTTTTGTATGACCCAGAATATGACACAAGAAGGACTGAATACCATCTTTTCTTTAGTGCTGGAAACAAATCAGGGCCTAAATGTATGCACTCGACCACTGAGCTAGCTGCACCCCTGGGCCCTGCCACCTTTTTAAAAACTTAATGTTGTTTGTGTTAAACCTGAGTCCAAAATCTCCCAGGACACCGAGAAACCAAAACCAATGCAAAGCCAAGAGGAAACTTTTTTTTTTTTTGGTACTGGGGATTGAACCCAGGGGCACTCCACCACTGAGCCACATCCCCAGCCCTATTTTGTATTTTATTTAGAGACAGGGTCTCACTGAGTTGCTTAGGGCCTCGCTAAGTTGCTGAGGCTGGCTTTGAACTCACGATCCTCCTGCCTCAGCCTCCCAAGTGCTGGGATTACAGGCGTGCGCTACCGCGCCCAGCCAAGAGGGAACTTTATTGTTCAAGCTTGGGCAGGGACCTACGCTAGCAGCCTCAGTGGCTATAAGATGGCAGCCCCCAGCTAGAGATCACATAAGCTTTTATAGTAAACACACAATGGTGGGGGGGAATTCCGGGTTGTGTTAGTTCATTACAGGCCCGCGGATTTCCCACGGAGGTTGGTAAGTGGTAAGTTTGTTGCTAAGTGACTAGGTATGTAGGACTGTCTTAACTACAAGGCTGGAGCTGGGAAGGGGGTACATCTGAGACGCAGGGTTGCAGCATTTTTCTGGGAAACCAGACTTATCTAGGCAGGGAGTAAGGTCTTACATGAAATGTCGGGGTTACATAAGTTGTTGTCGTTAACGTCCTGTGCCTTGGGCAAGGCTGCACATTCTTTGGAAACTTTATAGGGAGCTAAGGCTTTAAGTTATACATTTTCTAAGATACAGAAATTTAAGGTTATGAAATTCTAATTCTCACATTAAGTCTCACATTCCTCCCTCTTTTAGTAACTAGGGGATCCAATCATGGTCCCTTTCAAGCTGAATTTGTCTCTATTAGACTTTCAGTCTCGGCTCTGTATTGGGAGTGGAGTACCATAAGTTGTACAGTGTTTACACGTTGTTTAACAAAAGTAATTAACCTATTAAGAATACATGGGCCAAAAGTCAATATTAACTTTAGTACAATTAATGGTCCCAACAGAGTGGAAATCAGGGTGGTTAACCAAGGGGAGGGGTTGAACCAGGATTCATACCAGCTTTCTGATTATTCCCGCTCTTTCTTTCTTTTTGCTAAGCCTTCTCTAACTTTTGCCATAGTTTCTCTTACTACACCTGAATGATCAACATAGAAACAACATTCTTCCCCCAGTGCTACACAGAGTCCTCCCTGCTGTCCTTTCCAATTCTGTAGCACCACCTCAGCTAACGAGGTCAGAGACTCCTGTAGGTGAGAAATGGAGGTTTCTAACCTCTCCATATCCAGGTCTATGGCTGCTCATAGACTATCATAATGCTTGTTTTGAAGTAACAAGGAAGATATCCCAGTGCTTGTTCCGGCTAATCCCAGACCAAATATCACAGACAAGATTATTGCAGTTATCACTTCCCTTTTAGCTTTTCAGTTTAAAAGCTGACTCTCCCTTGTGGGGAGTCAAAGTTTATCTCTGAATGGTAGAGAACTCTAGGAACTAACTACTAGCACACAGAAATCTTTTTTTTTTTTTTTTTTTTTTTTTTTTGCAGTGCTGGGGATTGAACCCAGGGCCTTATGCTTGCAAGGCAAGCACTCTATCCACTGGGCTATATCCCCAACCCAGCACACAGAAATCTTCAGACTGATCTAACACTTTCTTGTGAACGCAGGGAGTAAGCCCAGAAGAACAAGCCCACCACCCATTGGAGGGGGATATTAAATACTCAAGGGAACTATCTAGATTTGTAACTGAGGTACTGCATAAACGCTGGTAAGCTGGGGGTACCTGTCCCACACATAGTTCTTGCCCTGATATTGCCTGAAGAGTTAGCCTGCATTTCCTTTTTGCTGCCATCGGCATTTGTCAGCCTCTGAAGTCATGCTGTAGTCACCAGTAATAGCAACTCCTTCATAAAAAGGGGATTTTACATCATAGCACAGCCAGCATGATTGAGTTAGGTCTGGTCTGGAAGTGTTGAGAACCTTATAGGCGCTTTTTTTAAGAGGTCCCATAATGGGTCTGAGCTGATTTCAAGTGGTTTGTGTGTAGTTGGCACAGGCTCAGGGAGTGTTATGATTTTTTTAGTCTGCTGAGAGGAACTTGGAGGGGTACCAGGTTGAGGTAGTGCTAAGACTTGGTTAGATCCCAGTGGGGTGGGTGGAGGGAGGTGCTTTATCAATATACTGGTAAATAAACAGCCAGTTCTAACTATGCCAGTCCCCTCATAATCCCTGAGTCCCCATGTTTTGGCAATTGTCCAATCCACTTGTTTTCCTTTCTCTGTAAAAGAGATGGTCAGTGGGTTACATGTCCTATGTCCTACTCAATCATAACAGGGGACTCTTGAGACACTGGTTCGAGTGACAGTTATGAAATCACCAGTGGTTGGGGCTGTCCAGTGCAGTCCCCATCCTGTAGATTCACACCCCCAAGACCGATAATACCAGTCATTTGGTCCCCCACAGTCTCTTCTTCGTAGGTGTCTTGGACAAACATAGAAGGCTCTGTGCTCTAACGCTTGGTTAGGGGCTTTCTTGGCGGGAGCGTCAAGTCGACAAGGAGAATATAGTCCAGTGCTATCCTTCCAATCACTGGCTGCTCCTGCTAAATCACATAAGTCTACTAACAATTCTGGGAATCACACATTAGAAGGGGTGAACTTAGTATAGGTTTTTACGATGTTATGTTACCGGTAGTTGGTTCCAAAATGAGCCGGGTGTGGCTGATAGGCAGGTTAAGCGTCAACTGTTCTGTGGCCCTAATAACAGAAACATGTATAACAGAGTCAAAAGAATTAAGCACGTTGGAGTCTCAGCTTTAGCGGGTTGTTTGGATGTTTGGAGACAGTCCGTGTTGGAGAATCTTTAGGAACCTCAAGGGCTGGAGGAACGTGGGTGTGATGGATCCAAGTTGTCACCCCGTCCACTCTGAGAGCAGTGGGCGTGGTGAGGATTATGGTATGAAGCCCTTTCCAGTGTGGTTCGAGGTTCTTCTGCCTGTTTCTTAATGTAGACTCGATCTCCAGGCTGGTAACAGTGAGGTTCTGGAACCGGTCCTATCTTGTAGAGAGCTCTTTTGACCAGACCTCTTGGTGGGTCCGTTCTAGGGCCCTGAGAGAGGCAAGAAATTTGTTATCCTCCAGTTCAGTTATCAGATCAGATTGTAGATTAGATACAATAGGAAGGGGAGCACCAAACACGATCTCAAAAGGAGTTAACCCCAGCTTATAAGGGGAATTACGTACCCTATAAAGGGCAAAGGAGAGGAGAGTCACCCAGTCTCCGCCAGTCTCCATGGTCAATTTAGTCAGGGTCTCTTTTAGGGTTCTATTCATCCTACTTGTCCTGAATTTTGGGGTCTATAGGCACACTGTGATTACCAATCTGCCCCAAGTATTGACATTAAAGCTTGTGTTACCTTAGACAGGAAGGCTGGTCCATTATCAGATTCTACTGAAGCAGGAAAGTCATACTTGGGTAGTATATCTTCTAATAGTTTCTTGGCTACAATTTGCACCTTCTCGTGTTTAGTTGGGAAGGCTTCTGCCCATCCTGATAAAGTGTCTACAAAAACTAATAAATACTTATAGCCAAATTTACCAGGTTTTACCTCACTTCCCAGTAGGCTCCAGGTTTGTCTCCTCGCCCCCTGGAGCCAAGGCTAGACGTAGTCTTAGAGGCATTTGCCAGTTAACAAGTCTTGCACCCTGATAAAATCTGTCAGATTTTTTTAATTTGAATCTTTAACCTTTTGCATTACTACAAGATCAAATGTGCCTCTGTTGGCCATTCCGCCTTGTATGCCAGCCATTCCAAGCTGCAAATAGAGATTAGTTTTCCTTTCTTAACCTCAATACTCATATGATAAGCCCTTCTTTTTACATCCTTAAAGTTTTCAGTCAAGAGAGAAAGTGGGGTGGTCACGGTTTGTCCCATAATGTCCATACAGTACTCCCAAGACATAATCAACACCAACAAAAGACAAACAGACACAAAGAGGAAATGAAAATCCCTTCTGTTGTACAGAAGGGACTGCAAATTCTGGACTACGGCCTCCGGCTGTACCGTGGGAGCGACCCACCCGGCCCAAACAAATTCAAAGTCAAATGGGGACTCATGTCCCCAAACGAGACCCCAGAATGTCTTCTGGATGTACCCTGCCAGCGACCATCCACAGCACGTCCACCTAGGTCCTTTGCCAGCATGACCAAGTTTCAAACAGGGCAGCCCAAGAACAGGACGCTGGGACGCACAAACACAAAGAATAGACTCACCGATTGGTTGAGAACCCTCTGGCTCGGTGGCTTGGTATCCCAGAGATCCCGGGACGAGCCCCCAAAACGTTAAACCTGAGTCCAAAATCTGCGAGAAACCGAAACCGATGCAAAGCCAAGAGGGAACTTCATTGTTCGAGCTCAGGCAGGGACATACACCAGCAGCCTCAGTGGCTATAAGATGGCAGCCCCCAGCTAGAGATCACATAGGCTTTTATAGTAAACACAAATAGGGGGAGGGATTCGGAGTTGTGTTAGTTCATTATAGGCCCGATTTCCCGCAGAGGTTGGTGAGTGGTTAGTTTGTTGCTAAGCGACTAGGTATGTAGGACTGTCCTAATAACTACAAGGCTGGAGCTGGGAAGTGGGTACATCTGAGGCACAGGGTTGCAGCGTTTTTCTGGGAAACCAGACTTATCTAGGCAGGGAGTAAGGTCTTACAAGAAATGTCGGGGTTACATAAGTTGTTGTTGTTAACGTCCTGTGCCTTGGGCAAGGCCGCACATTCTTTGGAAACTTTACAGGGAACTAAGACTTTAAGTTATACATTTTCTAAGATACAGAAATTTAAGGTTATGAAATTCTAATTCTCACATTGTCTCACATTTGCACAATTTTCCAAAAAATAAAAATAGAAGATTACAAAATCCTTTTTTTAAATTTATTTATTGTTTTTGTCATGAGAATCAAACCCAGGACCTAGCACAAGCTAGGCAAGCACTCTAACACTGAGCTCCATTCTCTGCCCACTACACCATCATTTTAATGGTTACCTGGACTTCTTTGTACCATGTGGCCCCTAATTTATTTAACCAATCCCATATTGTGAGATATTTGAGTCTTTCGTTTCCAGTGTTCCACTATTATCAATGCTTGCTGTGCAAAACATAAATCTTTATTCAGGTTCAAGCTAGATAAGTAGAAGTGGTATAACTCAAAGTGCAAAGCTGCAAGAAAGAGAACTTGACTGGCAGGAGGGTGCAGAAGTGGAAATAAGGAAGGCATTTATTTTATGCCTGGCAGAAATATTTTAAAAGAAAAAAACAGATTACAAAAACATAATACAACTAAGCTAGGAAAAGCTTGTATTTGAAGAACAAAATTAACAATGGTGGACCACGTAGGGGTTCACAGGAACTAAATGCTGCTGGTAAAGGATACTTTAGAGAATCAACGAGATGGGGAGGCATGAAGAAAAACATTTGTGGGGACTGGAAAAATAACTTCAGGTAAACTATCTATAGGGCTTAAGAACTGAACTTAAGGAGTAAAGAAAAGACCAAAATAAGTCCAGATTTTCCCGGCTGGATAACCCAGAAACATGTTATTCTAAAGGAGCAGAACCGCCTACATAATTATGGAGTCCAGAGCACGATAAAAATGCGTGCCGCTTAAGTTTTTAAAAATTTCAAAACGGTGACACCAGAACATTAGGCTAAGCAAGCATGGGACTCTTCTAAGCGCAGAGCTCTGTTCGACCGCACGAGTCGCACGCCCACAAAGCAGGCGCCTGCGACCGGCTCCAGTCTAGCGGTCTAGATAGAGACCGGGGGATATCGCCCCAACGTCTCCCAGCAAGAGAGCGCCAGCCAGAGGAACCCGCGATTCCCTCTCCGCCCTTAGGGGGTTAGGTACGAGGAAAACTGGCAGCACTCCTACGGGTCTCGAGCTGCTGGGGCCTAACGGCGCTCAGACCCCGGACCTTCGCACCCGCACGGCGAGGTCACGCCTCCCAAACCCCAACCCGGGCAAGGATCCCCAGACGTGGCAGGTCCCGGCCTTGGACTCAGCCCTGTTATTCATAAACCCGCAGGAGGGTAGGAGGCGACGCGCATGCACACCCTGGACTCGTGGCCCGTACTGAGTCGCTCAGCGAAAACAGAACATAGGGAACATTTGCAAAACCCGAGGGGCTAAGGGAGTGTCTCAGGGAACTGACGGAACCGGAAAGGCTCAAAGAGACTGAAGGGTGCATTAGGGAGCGTCTGCAAAAACTGCGGAGGGAAGCCAGGGATCGTCTAAAAAGGCCTAAGCGGAAAAAGGGAGATCTAGTAAAGCTGTCCCTACAAGAACAAGGTTTCCACAAGCTAAACCCAGAGAGGGTGTGGACCTGAGTCCCTCATCTGTGACGTAAAGGCGTCGGACCCTCACTGGGACAGAGTCGATGGAGCTTAGGGCGGCGAAAAGAGAACGAGAGAACGCTAGGGGATGGGATAAAGTGGAGGCTCCGGGGCAATGTCCACGAAGTTCAAAGCCAAAAGATCTTTAGGGACCGACAGTAAAGTGCATCCCTTGCTAAAACACCTCTCAGTAGCTAATCACCAACCGATTCTTTGTGAACTCCGCCTTTCAATCCTTAGTCTAGTTCCGCTGTCTCCTATCCAGGAAGCTACCAGTTTCCGTGTAGTCCTCCCTACCAAGAGAGAATGCCCCTCCTCTGTCACGCACTTCTCCCACCCACCTATCAATCACCGTGCTCCGCTGCCCAGTTAGCGGGCCAAGGGGGCGGGGCCATCAGGAACGTCGCGTGACGTAGACAGCAAGCCGGCGGGGAAGCCGGGAGATGCATGACGAAGGAAGCGCGTGACGGAGGAGCGGTTGACCGAAGCTGCGGCAGCAGTCGGTGTAAACAAGGCCTCGCGCCTCTGAGGGTCCTACGACCGCTCCAGGCTGGTGGGTGGTCCCGCGCGGGGCGGTAACCGCCGGCTTCAGTGGGAGGTGCTTCTCGGCTTCCTCTCCCCTTGGCGTACACACCCCCGGCACACCACGTGGGCGTGAGGCAAAGAAGGAGGGGGTGTTAGGCCGAATTCTAACCTCATTGGCTGTCGTTGCTGCCGGCTCCTGAAAGAAAGCGCTCTGATTGGTCGGTAAGGGGGGTTGTCGGGGGTCTCTGAGTCCTAAGGCTTTTGATTGGTTGGATGAGATAAGCTAGTGAGGCGCTTTCTTCCGCGAGGAGTTTTGATTGGTTCACCAGAGAGGTTACCTGGGAATCCACCCCCCAGGGGACTTTGATAGGTGAGTTTGAGGTAGGAAACTGAGAAATTTCTCCTTAAAGGATTCTTACTTGTGAGCTAGGGTTGCATCGTAGGCTTTGCTCCGCGCTCTTTGCTCACAGGATTGGGGAAGGTTTGTGTCCCCGAAGCCTTGGGAGTTGTCATAGGCTAAAGAGATGGATCTCAGTCACTAAGAAGGGTCTCCCTCCTAGAGATAGCTACCGCCATCAACTCAGGAGACCCTGGTCTTTCTAGAGCAGACTTTACTTCACCAAACCCAAGGAGGTGACAAGAGGAACCCCTGCCCAGTACCTAAGAATGCTGTGACCAGAAGATGGGGTCTCGGAACAGCAGCAGCGCAGGATCTGGGTCCGGGGACCCCTCTGAGGGCTTGTCCCGAAGAGGGACTGGCCTGCGTCGGAGTGAGGAAGAGGAAGAGGAGGATGAAGATGTGGATCTGGCCCAGGTACTGGCCTATCTCCTTCGCAGGTAACTTACTCTCTGGTGCGGCCCGCAAGGTGCCACCACAGTCCCTTGATCCCAACTCTAGGCAGGAAAATTACAAAGCATAGGGAATGAGCTTAGTCCAAGAAAGCTGTTCTGTTTAAACAGAGCGACCTTTCCCTACTTCACATGGCACTCAGCTCCATGCCCAGTAAGAGTGGTTCTTACCTGAGGTCAGTCAACAAAGGACCCACTCTTGTGTTGAAGGGGCTGCTTAGGGGAACTTCTCTGGCTGTAACTACAGAATGTGATCTACCTTCCAAGTAAGTAAAAGGAAAGAAAAAAAGGGATTGATGGGAGAGAAGTGATATGAGAGGTAAAGAGTTGGGGAGGGGGATGTTGAAACAATTGACATATGATATGAGGCCATGTGGATTTACTTGAAAAACAAGTTTAAATTGGCCTAACACTGTTCTTGAGGAAAGAATGCCTTGAAGGGAGTGACCACCAGGAGTTGACTGGAAAAGGTTGCAGCTGGCTTTGTTTTTTTGCTTATGGCTCCTTAGAAGATAAGTTTTGAGATGCCTTAAGAATATTGTGTTCCATGCTAGATTCCTCTGACAGAAGCTAAGAAGGAAATGTTCTCAGAATGTTTAGCTCTTGGAGAAGTCAGCTTAGTAGGTCAACCTCCACAGCATGTTGGGGTTCTCTGCTCTTGGTCTAAAAGTACAAATCAGTTTTCTATTATGTCTTATGGGAAACTAAAAATAGTTAGCCTCAACTTCAAAATGAGTACCAAATGGTTGAAGAGCTGGATAGCCATTGACTCTGAATTCAGTCGGTTTGGAGAAAGGGGTCCCCTCCTTTATAATGGGGGGGGGGGTCTCTCCACAGAGGCCAAGTGAGGTTGGTGCAGGGAGGAGGTGCAGCAAATTTACAACTCATCCAGGCCCTCTCGGACTCGGAGGAAGAGCATGACAGTGCCTGGGATGGTCGTCTTGGAGATCGATATAATCCACCTGGTAAGAGGAAAGACAGACCAAAAACTTAATGTTAAAAGATTTTCCACTAGGAAACCTTTTTTTATTCTGGTGAAGAATAATAGGTTAAATTGAAAAAAAAGAGGATGGGATAATTGAGGAAATGAGTGAGTCCTTAAAGCCCCTGTATATTCAGCCATATTGGGTGGGCTTGGACACAGTTTTGCTGTCCTAGGGTTGGAAGACCTAGGATGAAACTTCTTTTTGGTACTCACAGTGGATGCAACCCCTGACACCCGGGAACTGGAATGCAATGAGATCAAGACACAGGTGGAACTGGCCACAGGGAGGCTGGGACTTAGGCAGGCAGCCCAGGAGCGCAGTTTTCCTCGAATGTTACACCAGGTAGGCCTCTCCACCTCCAGCAAGCCTGGCAGCAGACCTGCTGAGACAACCAGAAGTTCTGATAGCCCTAGAGAGAAAAAGTAAACAAACTTTGCAAGGAAGCCTCAAGTGCTGGGGCTGGAGAGTTAGCCAGTTCATATTGGAGTGCTGCAGGACAGCCTACTGTGTGTTATATCAGTTTCTTTAGCAAAAGCAGTATCTTTGGGGGAGGGGGCTTGGTGTGACTGAAGTGACCCTCTGTTTCTGCTAGCAATATTCCCAAATCCCTTCCATTTAGAGAGAACGGGGCCTCTGCCACCGGGGAAGCTTCTCCCTTGGAGAACGGTCTCGAGTGATGTCTCAGTGAGTATGGGGCTTGGTGGAGAGACTCTAAGGGCCAGATAGGTCTTTTCTCCTAAACATTGAAGGGGTAGGTGCTAAAGGATCCTCAGAGATGTTAAGGTTACATTAAAAGGGGTTGAAGCTTTGAGAGTAAACAAAGTGGAAAACTACAGAAATTTAGAGGATGGTGGAATGGATGAAAGTGTTATACATAAAGGCAAAAGGGAAGAATGTCTGTGTACTGGCGTTCCATTCTGCTAATTGGGATTCTCATTCTGAGTTCCATTTACCCTTCACTTTGCTTCCCCAGCTTCTTGCCCAACGATCTGGGCTTCACTGATACCTACGCACAGAAGGCTTTCTGTGGCATCTATAGCAAAGATGGTCAAATCTTCATGTCTGCTTGCCAAGGTACTGGACCCTGCTCCTATAAACTGCCTTTCTCTGGAATAAGGAATGAGTTGACTGAGGATAGAAAGTCATAGACCATAGAACTCAGAACCTGATTTAGTGATGCTTAGCTAGCACCTGCTTCCCATGATAAAGGGAAGAGTCTACAAACACTGAGAGAGAGGTGTGATCTAGGAAGGATACAAAAAAGGTGTTCCATAATTCTGCCTGATCCCTACTTACACAGACCAGACAATTCGACTGTATGACTGCCGATATGGCCGCTTCCATAAATTCAAGAGTATCAAGGCCCGGGATGTAGGCTGGAGCGTCTTGGATGTGGCCTTCACCCCTGATGGGAACCACTTCCTCTACTCCAGCTGGTCTGATTACAGTGAGTATACACCAGACACTGCCTCCAGCCTGGAACATGAGGTCTCCCTGCATCCTTCTCCTCTAAGACTCCATGTCCTGTCCTGGGAAAATCACTCTAAAAGTGCTCTGATGACCTTTCCCTTTTCCCTGTGTCTTCTATAGCTTCATTTCTACACTCTGTCCACAGCCCTGAAGGATTCTTGTTTCTCTTGATTCTCTTAGTTCATATTTGCAACATCTATGGAGAAGGAGACACACACACTGCCCTGGATCTAAGGTATTGGCATCCTTTCTCATCATACTCTCCAGAAACTTCTCAAGGAAGACTCTTCAGGAGCAAACCTCTTGAACTGAAACTCCTGCTTAGATGGAAAAGTGTACTGGTTGCAAGTTTTTCTGTGTGGATTGCTGTGAGGGAATTACCTATCTTGTCAGCCAGAGGACCAGGGTGAAATAGATGGTTGCAGGATTATTTCTAGGTTCTCACTGAGGTGGTCTGCATTCTAGCTTGGGTTAGCATGCTTCCTTGTTCTTTTCTTTATAATCCTTGTCAGATTCTCTGTAGATTAACAAAAGTTGAAGGGAAGTCTACCCAACACAACTCCTTTGCTCTCTTTAGGCCAGATGAGCGTCGCTTTGCTGTCTTCTCCATTGCGGTCTCCTCAGATGGACGAGAAATACTTGGGGGGTGAGTGTTTGAGATAGGAGTTCTGCTGGAGGTCACTTAATTAATGAGATAGGAGTTCTGCTGGAGATCACTTCTGCTGTCACTGAGGCTGACCTGGCAGCTATGGAAAACAACCAACCTTCTCTTAAGTCAGGGTGTATAGGCTGCTTCACTCATTCACTATTTTCCCAACAAGAGGAGATAGTTCTCAAGCCTCCTTGAAAACACAGCTAACTCTTATAAGAACAGATAAGGGCTTGACCCTCAGTAGGACTTCTCAGCGGGACTCTCCGGAGCATTCACAGAAGTTGTGGCTCCAGCACCCTCCTTATCCCTTCCCTTTCAGGGCTAATGATGGCTGTCTATATGTCTTTGACCGAGAACAAAACCGGCGCACCCTTCAGGTATTGTTTCTGAGACTTAAAGCCTTCTGGTCTTTGACCTATTTTAAGGAATCTTAAGTGTGTTAGTCTTCTCCACCCCTAGATTGAGTCTCATGAAGATGATGTGAATGCAGTGGCCTTTGCTGATGTAAGCTCCCAGATCCTGTTTTCTGGGGGAGATGATGCCATCTGCAAAGTGTGGGATCGACGCACCATGCGGGAGGATGACCCCAAGCCCGTGGGTGCACTGGCTGGACACCAGGATGGCATCACGTTCATTGACAGTAAGGTGGGCAAAGAGGCAGCACTGCACAGCCAGGATACTAAGGTTCTGGTTGCCCAGGAGGGTGTGAAGGGTACTGGTGTGGGTACTTGTGAAGGGTACTGGTGTGGGTACTTGACAAGCTCCTCATTAGCCGGGGTGTGCAAGAGCTGGAGTTTAGAGAAGGGGCTTAAGCCAGGAAACATGAGCTCCCTCATATCTGCCAGACCTTAAGGAGCAGGCAGGGCTTTCTTTACAATAAAAGTAGAAGACATCTAGCCGGGCATGGTGGAGCACACCTGTAATCCCAGCACTTGGGAGGCTGAGGCAGGAGGATCATGAGTTCAAAGCCAGCCTCAGCAACTTAGTGAGGCCCTAAGCAACTCAGTGAGACCCTGTCTCTAAATTAAATTCAAAATAGGACTGGGGATGTGGCTCAGTGGTGGAGTGCCTCTGGGTTCAATCCCCAGTACCAAAAAAAAAAAAAGTAGAAGACATCTAATCTAGGATAAAATAGAATATTCAATCAGTACCCTGGGCAAAGAAAGAAAAACCTAACTACGGGGTGAGATCCAAAGCAGAGCATCAAAGGTGAACTCACCTGGATGAAGAAAGAAGCAAGCAATATCAGAAAAGGAAAGGTTCTTACCCCTCAACTAGAGCAGGGGAGCTGGATTAACAGGTAGTGACATGGCAAACTCTAATCTATCTTTGGATTCATAGGGTGATGCCAGGTATCTCATCTCCAACTCTAAAGATCAGACCATCAAGCTCTGGGATATCCGACGCTTTTCCAGCCGGGAAGGCATGGAAGCCTCACGCCAGGCTGCCACCCAGCAAAACTGGGACTACCGTTGGCAGCAGGTCCCCAAAAAAGGTGAAAATGGAAGTAGAACTGAGATTTAGAATTAAGAATTGGGGTGGAATTGAAAATAGTTAATCAATGGTAGGATTTGACATGGGCTTAATGGATGCATCTGTAACCTTAGAGTCCTGGAGCCCTACCACAACCCCCTTTTCTAGACATTAACCCTTAATTTACTGACTCACAAGGATATCCAGGGATTCCTAGGGTTGAGGGATAGGGATCACTGAGAGCCAATGAGTACAAAAGTATTTTGGTAGTATCATGATAGTCAACAGGACCATATTGGTTACTGTTGGGTAGGGAAAGAGTTAATATTTGACGGCTGGGGACATAGCTAAATGGTAGATCACTTGCCTAGCATGTGTGAGGCACTGGGTTCAATCCCCAGTGTTGCAAAAAAAAAACAACAGTTGAAAATTAGAAAGATCATTGTCTCTGAGTCTTTGCTAAGGACTGGTGGTATACCAGGCAATCCAGAAGCAGACTCCCTAATCTAAAGTCTTATGACTCTAATGCATCCTTACCCTAATGCATTCTTACCCAGCCTGGCGGAAGCTGAAGCTACCAGGGGACAGCTCCTTGATGACCTACCGAGGCCATGGGGTACTGCATACCCTCATCCGCTGCCGCTTCTCCCCAACTCACAGCACGGGCCAGCAGTTCATCTATAGTGGCTGCTCCACTGGCAAAGTGGTTGGTAAGGATTGTGTAAGAACAGGGGGCATGGGAAGAGCAGAAACATTTCTCTGGCATCCAACCTTTAACCACAGCGACCACCTTAAAAAGCCAAATGACAACTCAAAGTGAAATTAAATTTGGCCTGGAGCAGGGGAGGCTTAAACAGAGAAATAGCAAACATTCTGTTTGTGAGCATTTTAAATTAAGAAAAGGAACATGGAATTCTAGTCAGAAAATATAATAGATTACCAAAAATATAGTTTGTTATGTTTTCTTAACCAGTCAAGTAAAGGTTACAGATGAAAGGTAGGAGGAAGCAGGCAAAAAGAATGACACAAAAAGAGAGCATCGAGTAGCAAAGGACATGCAGTCACTGAAGCAGGAGGAACACATAAAAAGAAACACAAGCAGGGCTATAGATAGAAAACTCTTGACAGCATGCTGCACCTAGGTAGGTACTCAGAGACCCAAGCAGAAACGAGAGATGCACCCTGTCCAGAAAGGGACAAGCGGATACAGGATTCACTTTTGCCACTGTCTATATCTTGCTAAGAGCTTTCAGGCAACTGTGTTTTCTTAACTGTAGGCCTTTAAATTTTAACTCAGGGATACCCACACATCATAGCCTCAACCCAAGGTAGGGAAGGAATCCAAAATTACCCCATTCCCATGAGAAAGTGGGAAGTTGGCCAAAAGGCAGGTCCTTGGTGTCTTTTGGGAAGCCAGTGAGTTCCTTGAAGGTCTGTGGCAGCTCTTCTCCACTCTGGTTTTCCTGGACAGTATACGATCTCCTGAGTGGCCACATCGTGAAGAAGCTGACCAACCATAAGGCCTGCGTGCGGGATGTTAGTTGGCACCCCTTTGAAGAGAAGATTGTCAGCAGTTCGGTGAGGTTGCAAGTTTGGGGGACCAGCACGTCTGGGGCTTAGACCTGGGAAGAAGCAGCACCCCCTGACTACTTGGCACCTTCTGTCCTGCAGTGGGATGGGAACCTGCGTCTGTGGCAGTATCGCCAGGCTGAGTACTTCCGGGATGACATGCCAGAGTCAGAGGAATGCTCCGGTGCCCCTACCCCGGTGCCCCGCTCCTGCACGGCCTTTTCCTCACCCCAGTAGATCTGATGTCCAGCTCCTTACAGGGTGAACCTCTCAACAGATTCTCTGCCTCTTTCTCCTCCTCCTTCCCTTCTGGGGAATGTCTGGAGGAATCTCTGGAATTGGGTGGCAAGAAACGGAAGCCCAGGCTGTGAATCCCTGCCTAGCCTTGGAAGATCCACCCCACAGGGCCAAGTGGTCATCTCATGTATGCACACCCAGTAAGCTTGGGTTCCTATCTCTGAGCAGGGTCTGGTGGGACTGCCATTATCTGTGGTGTGACTTCTTCCAGCAAGAGAACTGTCCTGAGTGTTTTTAATCATGTTTGGATGTTAGGTGTTGGCTCCTAGAATAGATGCCTGAGGACAGGTCTAAATGGACCTGTTAGCCAGGCCCATTGCCCAGGTCTTCACATTGAGGATTAGATTGGCCAGTCAGAGAGCCAGGTGTCCTGGCCTTTCTTCCTGAGGTCTAAAGGGGTGGAGAGGGCAGGATGGATAAAGGTGTTTCCTTAGCATTCTCTTGGGGTAAGGATTATGTCTTCTTTCATGCCTGGGTTTTTGGGTTTGGACAGGCTGTGATGTGAGAGGCAGGGGTCTCCAAAAGTTCCACATGACCCCACATGGCAGAGGCCTTACTTTCTGAGGGTCCTGTCATGTTGGAGTCAACACCTTCAAGGAAGGAGGTTGAAGTAGGGCTCCTCTCTCCTCTCACTGGCTTTGGCTCCCTCAATAAACCCTCTGTGGGAACCTGGCTCAGTGTCTCTGCTCACTGTCTCTTTTTCACAGCTAGTTCTTTTGTCCTCTCACTTCAAGAAAACAGTTTCAACAAAGTGTTTAGGTATGCGCCTCTGTAGAAGAAAAAATCCTTTTGACACCCTATGAGAAAAGAAAATATTAAAATTGTTTATTAACTGAGCCTTGCAGCAGGGTGTCCCTACCAAACTCAGAAACTTCCCAGGAGATAGCAGAAGATAAGCACATTGTGTTACAGACCAGGAATACCTGTGAACAGCTCTGTTCTGGAGCTGCTCCAGATTTCAGAAGAGGTGGTAAGTGAATACAGAGCCAGAGAACCCCATCTGGATGCCTTTCACCTAGAACCTTAGGCCTCAGAGAAAGGCTGAGTGAGATTGTTTCACATCTGGCTCTGACTAGATCTTTCCCGACAGCATGTCTTTGCTCTCTAAGGCAATTTTCAAACCAAGGTACACACTTCCAAGGGTACTTATAGCAAAGGGTGAAAGGGGTACCTGTTTAAGAGCCAGATAGGTAAAGTGTTTTTGTCATGAGGTGGTGTCTCATTACCTTTCCCAAGCTGGTCTCAAACTCCTGGACTCAAGTGATTCTTCTGCCTCAGCTTGCCAGGTAGCTGGGACTACAGGAGTATGCCATCATGCCTGACCCCAAATAGGTATTATTAAAGGATAACTGTCCAGCTCCTCAGCCTCTATATGTTCTCATTCCTCATATTAATCTACCTAGTGTGAAACTGTCATGACAGGTCTCCTTTCCCACCTGCCCTTTCAGTCCCCCTCTGTCACTTCACCCCCAGGATGCCACCCAACTCACCCAGAATCTATATTATATTCAGGGTGCCAAATTAAGAGGCAAATTAAAATCAGTATCCCCAAAGCCTCATCTGATCCAGGTCTCAAGTTTCCAAAATAATTTTATGTTATTGAAGTGTATAAACTGTTTTTACACTAATCATATATTTTTGTACTATTAATAATTATAATGAAAATTCAATCCAGAAAGAAAAAGTTTTAGGACTTCATGATCACAGGAAAGTTTTTTTAAATTAAATTTTAAATTACGTGCTTTTTTGCAAAGAAATGTGACAAATGACCAATAAAAGACTTTCCAGCATAAAAACATTAGGACAAATTCTGTGGGGGATATAGAATAGAAATACAATCTCTGATCGAATATCTTCTCACATTTTTTTAAGTGGGTAATAATGAGGTATTTTGTCACTGTAGTGTTTAGATTATGGTGGACACATTTAGAAGAGTAATAAAGGGCTGGAGATGTAGCCCAGATGTAGAGCACTTGCCTAGCACACGTGAAGCCCTGGGTTCTATCCCCAGTACTACAAGGAAAAACAAAACAAACAAAAACAAGTACTATCCCCAGTACTACAAAAAACCCCTGATAGCTCTATTTTCAAATGTCAGCAGATAAAATACACTAAAAGATTTGTCCTTTTCAACTATTCAGAATCACAGTGGAACATTTAATGTCCAACTTAAATGTGTGAGGAGGTCTGTAGGTCTTCAAAATTCTTATAGGCTCTGAGCAAGGAGACTTGAAGGCCACTCTATTGAGGTATGGGATTTTAGGATTTGGAAGGTACCTGACTGATTATCTAATCTATCTTGATCAATTGTACTGAGAGGGCCCTAAGTACAGAGGAGGATTAATAGATTTTTCCAAAGTCAAAGTCACTGTTAGGCCCACACCCTCGGGATCCTTGCTTGCTCATTTCTTTTGATGCCTCAAAGGCCTCTGCTGTGCTCTGATATCCTACCACCAGTTTTGAGGAATAAAGAAGGAATACAAAAAGTGATCTTGAAATAGTTACTAAAGAACAGGGACTTCTTGGGTCAGTTGCTCTCCCCACTTGCTCCAGCCTAGTGATGGGTTTAGGAGGCCCAGATTTGCATGAGGCAACCCTGAGGCCCAGGGTAATTGGTTGAGAAAAGAACCTAAAGTTTTTATTTGTTTATTTGATTTTGGTACTGGGGATTGAATCTAGGGGCATTCTACCACCATGCTAGATCCTGAGCCCTTTTTATTTAAGTTGCTGAGGCTAACCTCTCATTTAGGATCCTTCTGCCTCAATCTCCCAAATAGCTGGGATTACAGGCTTATACCATCACATCCTACTGAACCTAAAAGTGTTTTTATTTGTTTGTTTTGTTTGTGGCATCAGGGATTTAACCGAGGGGTGCTTTACCCCACTGAGTCACATCCCCAACCCTTTTTTATTTTTGAGACAGGGTCTCACTGAATTGCTTAGGGCCTCGCTAAGTTGCTGAGGCTGGCCTTGAATTTGCCATCCTCCTGCCTCAGCCTTCTGAGTCAGTTCTAGATTATAGGTATGCACCACCATGCCTGGCTGAAACTAATGTTTTGATGGACTGCCCAGACTGGATTTCTTTTTTTCTAGGGTCACCTCCATTCCTGTGTCCTGAGAGTAAACCTGATATTTGAGGCTCTGAGGGTCCAATCTGGGCTACCAGTCATCTCACACAAGATGCCTTTCTCAGAACATTGGAATTTCTTCTGTTAGTCATCATCATAAACACAAACAGTGCCCCATCAGATGTACTCCCTTTTGCATTCATTGCACAACCACTGGATTGCACAGCAGCCCTGGGCCAAACTAGCCCTTTAGAGCACCCTCAGTCCAGACAGGAGGACTGGGATTACAGTTCACTAAAGTGGACACCCCAGTTGTTAGGCTTTCCCCAGCTTGAAAGGGACACTATTGTGCATACGCACCTTGCTTCTCAGAACCCCAGAAGGACCAGACCACATGGGTGGTAAGACAAACACAGATTTGTTTGAATGATTTTCAAGATTTGGTTAGTTTTAACTTCTGATTTCCCTGTGGAGTTGGGTTGGGGATACAAGGATTTGGGATGACCAAACTGAGGAGGCACATTCAAGCAGGCTGTGGACAAGGACAGCTCTGAATAGTAGGCCTGGTCCTGAGACATGAATTAGAATGTGGTTGGAGTTAAGGACACAGGGCTAACAGGAAAGGACACAGGCTGCTGTCAGAACACACACTACCACATACCCAAGGCCAGGACCCTGCTGACGTGACGTGACAGCCCTTCACCCTGGCCCCTTACTGCCCCCCGCCCCTCTTCCCCGCCTGCCAGCTGCCAACAGAACTCTGCTCTGTGTCTGCCACACCTGTCACTGCCTGTCCTTGCCCTGGGG
>JAJEJO010042984.1:0-11217 GCA_020662805.1 Glaucomys volans | reverse complement strand
CCCACACATCCTTAGGCACTCCTGCATCACTCCCTGGACCACTTCATCTGCAGGGTCCAATTGTCTGATGAAGGTTCTCCCTTCATAGAAAAACATGATGCCTCCTGTGGCCAAGGGAGAACATTGGTGCCTCACAGATATGGATGGTATGGAAGCCTGTCAAACATTGCAGGCCCCATTAGCTTGGATGCATTGAGGTATCCCAAAGTCAGAGGGGCCACACACACAAAACATGCTTCTTCCTGCTCCCCTTTAATAAGATGTTGTGATTGCTTTGGTGGCAAATAAAGAGAACTGGAACTTACCTGCTTCCTCTTCCCACCTACCAGCACAGTTGGAGCAGCCATTTTCTTGAAGGTTCCTCTGCAGCAGCCAGGATATGAAGAAGTTCTGGTTGCCATGGCAAGTGTGACACCATTGTGATATCATGGAATCTTTGGGTAACTGCATTCAGTATGTGCAATTCAGCTATGATGAGATCCAAGCTGTTCATGGAAACCCAAGTTGGAAAGATCCAACAACAAGCCCTGGGGAGAAAAGAAATCTGCTTTCTCCTATTGGGCCAAAATTTTCTTACCCTTCCCCACCCAAGTCCAGCATGTTAGTCCCTTCCACTCTACATATTGTAGCTCTCCTCACTTTTGCTCTCATATCCCACAAGCACTGGTGAGCAAGTAGGGTATTTCTTAAGTGAGATTTAACCAGGATTGCAGCACTTTGTGGAGAAATGAAGGACTGACAGTTCAATGGACAGGCCTTTTGCAATTAATCTCACTGCAAGGAATGTTGAGAGGAATTTCTGCAGCCATAACTACTTTGAGTTTGAGAACTGAATGGGGATAATTTATCTCTGAGCATATATTATTCATAGGTACATAGATCCTGTGGTCCATCACCTCTTACTTTTCCCTATACATCTGTAGAGACTGTGCCTCATGAAGTTGCTGAGAGTTTGCCTTATTCAAGGAAACAGGTTCTGTCCAGGAAATCCAACTTTTCCAAACACCCCCATACTGAGGTGAGTAGCGATATTCAGTACCTCCACAAAATATGCATTTGGCTCCAGTGATTTGATTTTCCTCAGGGAAAAGCCCAGAAGGATAGAAATCAATGAGACAAGTGAGCACTATGGGATTGTAAGGGTTTGGTGTTCCAGAATGAATGATTCCCTCAAATTCCTGTGGTCCCAAATATCAGAGAATATAAACTTTCTTACAAATGCCTGCTTCTCCTTCTGCCACATGCTTCCCTGGTTCCCTCAGTAATTTTCTGTGCATTGACAAGCTACAACACTCTCCTTCCTTAAAGGGACTGGGATAAAGCATTCTCTCCTCATTACTCCCTAGACATTTTAATTTGACATGAAACAAAGGATGTTGGCTGCATTGCTCTCAATAGCAATCAACATAATTTGATAGAAATCATTTGGATCTGCCTTGAAGTGGATTTTCTGCAAAGCATATCTCATACTCAGGTCTGCAGAACATGCAGTCATCTACATTAAAAAGACACTTCAGATCATGCCAACCCTCCAGTGTCTCAACAATTCGTCTCTGATCATTCACGTGAATAGGAAAGGGTTCTATATCCATCAGATTTAATTGGAAGCTCCAGTCTAAAGAGAGTATTCAACAAGAGTCTGTGTGCCACACAAAAGTTCTTTATCAGAGACCCAGATGTCTTAAGAGGCAATATTCCCAAATAAGAGACAACTCTGAGGAATGTAGGGGTTATAATGTTCTCATTAATATGCTGACAATTGGATCGAATCAGTAAGTTATACAAGATGAAAATGCCCACCAGGTTCTCAGATGGATTCTTTTCCTTTTTTGCATTTTGAAGTTCAGATATACCACATATTGGGAATTCATTTTTTCCTTTCAGGAGGATAGTACATTGAAAATCTAATCTGCATTAGAGTTAGTAAAGTAGAAGCTTTCTGGGGCACATGTGAGTCTCTGTGCCAGAGAGGGGAATTCTTCACCTCAACGTTTTCCCCATCAACCACATTATCAACGTTAAAACAGTGATGTAGACAAAACACAGCTGCATGTGGCCATTAATTTACTCAGTTTTTTGTGCTTTGCTTTTTACAGGTCACATATTAATAACTTGTATGCATAACTGGCAGTGAATACATAAATTTACTTCTGCTGATATCATTCAGGAACCACAGGGGTTATGTAAAGTCTGATATCCCTGTACCATTCAATGCTCATTTTCAACCTGCCCTTGTCAGGCACTTGATTCATCCATCAGCTCCATGATCTCGTAGGATGGTTGTGCCAGGGTCACTGACACTGACCTGTAGTATGCATCTACCTGGTGCTGTTTAAGGGATTCTTTTCAGTGTGCCAGAGATCCTTTCATCAGACAGGGGAAAGGCAAGTCAAGAGAATTACCACTTAAGTGAAGTCACATTTTGAAGGTGTTTCTGCCTGAAAGAGTGGGTGGGTTGTCCCCTTGGAATATCATAGCAGGACAATTTCTGAGTGCACCACAATTGAATGGCAAGAGAAATGGTGGTGGGGCCTGGCTGGTGGTGTGAACATAGAATGTCTCTCCTTGATGGCCAGCAAACTGTCAGGCTCTTTCATAATTGATTACTGCTTCACTCCCACCAATCGACATTGGGGAGATCAGCATCCCCTGACATCATCTTCGAAGTCTTAAATCCCAGGTTCCATTATTTCCTGTTGGGGCATTCATGGAAAGATTTGGCATCACACCACAGCTTGGTGATGTGTTCCAGTTCAAACTTCAACTAATCCACTGACCAACCCGGCATGCTCCACTGCTCTGAAATGCCATTGACCATCATTTTGAGTGGCTGCCCAGGCTCCAGGCCAGTTTCCAAGATAAACAGCGAACCAGGTGAGTGCAGACCAGGACCTGTGTCCTCATAGGGCCATGCCACTCTGGGATGGGCTAGGCTTGCTGACCATGTGTCCTTAGGAACCCCCACATCACTCCCTGGACCACTACACATGTTTGTGACAAATTGTCTGGAATGGGTTTCCCCATTCCCAGAAAATCATGTTGCCTCCTCTGGCCAAGGGAGCACATTGGTTCCTCACAGACATGGATAGTATGGTAGCCCAACAGACCATGCTCTCTCCATTATCTTGAATGAAACAGATATCCCAAAGCCAGACAGGCCATGCACACAACACATGCTTATTCCTCCTCTCCCTTAATAAGATAATAGGATTGTTTGGTGGCAAATTAAAGACAACTTGGACTTACCTGCTTCCTCTTCCCACCTATCAGCACAGGTGGTCCAGCAAAAATCTTGAAGATTGCTTTGCAGCAGCCAGGACCTGAAGGAGTTCCAGTTGCTATGGCAACTATGACACCATTGTGCTCTCATCGGTTCTTTCTGTGACTATATTCAGTATATGCAGCACAGGTACCATGACAGCCAAGCCATTCATGGAAACTCAAATTGCCAAGGACCTTCAACATGTCCTGGGGTGAGGAGAATTGTGCATTGTCCTACATGAGCATGAAAATTCCACACCATTACCAACCAAACTCCTGCATGCTACCCCTCCTACTCTATATACTGTTGCTTCCCTCTCTTTTGTTGCTACGTCCCACAAGGACTAGTGAACAATAAGACTGTTTTGAGTGGGATCTAACTAGGGTCTCAGAACCTTGTAAATAATGAAGGAATGACAGCTAAATAGGACGTTCTGCAAATAATCTCACTGCAAGGAATATTGAGAGTAATTTCTGCACCCATAACTACTGCAAATTTGAGAACTGATGGGGAAAATTTATCTCTGAGCATATATTATTCATGGGTTCATAGATCCTGTGATCCATCACCTCTTACATTTACCTATACATCTTTATATACTGTGTCTCTTGAAGTTGCTGAGACATTGCCTTATTCAAGGAAACAGACTCTGTCCAGGAAATCCAAATTTCCCAAACACCCCCTTAACAGAGATGAAAAGCAAGATCCATCACTTCCATGAAATATGCATTTGTCCTCACTGTTTATGTTTTCCTCAAGAAAAAGTGTGGGAGAAAGGAAAACAATGAGACAGATGTGAGCATTTTGGGATTGTAAGGGTTTTGTGCTCAGGAGTGAAAGATTCCCTCAATTTCCTATAGTCCCAAGGATCAGAGCTTAAAAAATTTCCTATAAATGCCTCCTTCTCCCTCTGTCACAGGTCTCCCTGTTTCCCTTGGTAATTATCTGTGCATTGACAAGCTACAACACTTTTGTTCCTTGAAGCCTTTTTGGGATAAACAATTCTCTCCTCATGAATCCCAAAACATTTTAATTTGACATGAAACAAAGGATGCTGGCTGGAATGTTCTCAATAGTGATTAAAAGTATTTGATAAAAATGATTTGGCTCTGACTTGGGTTGGATTTTGAGCAAAGCGTATTCCATACTCATATCTGCAGAACATGAAGTCATATACTTTAAAGAGACCCTTCAGATCATGTCAACCCTCCCGTGTCTCAACATTTCCTCCTCTGATCATTCAAGGGAATGGAAACAGTTGCATAAGTATCAGATTTAATAATGGAATCTCCTTCTAAAGAGGGTATTCAGCAAACATCTGTGTGTCACACAAAAGTGGTTCTGCAGAGTCCCTGATGTTTTAAGAGGCAGTATTCCTTAAGATGAGACAGCTCTGATGAACATAGTTGTTCTAACATTCTCCTTCATATGCTGATAAGTGGATCGAATCAGCAAGTTGTACAAGATGAAAATGCTCATCAGATCCTCAAATTGTTTTTTTTCCATTTTCTGCATTCTGAAGTTCAGCTTTAGCACATATTGGGACTTCATTTTGGCCTTTCAGGAGGACAGGACTTTGAAAATCAAATCTACATTAGGTTTAGTAAAGGAGAAACTTTCTGGGCCACATTTGAGTCTCTGCCAGAGAAGTGGAATTCTACACCTCAATGATTTTCCAAATAACCACAATATCAATTTAAAAACAGAGAGATGTAGACAAAACACAGCTGCATGTGCCCCTCAATTTACTCGGTTTTTTGTGCTTAGTTTTGGTACAGATCACTTACTAATGACTTATATGGACTGGCACTGAATACCTGAATTTACTTCTCCTGATATCTTTCATGAGCCACAGGGCTTATGTAAAGTCTGATATCCCTGTACCATTCAATGCCCAGTATAATCTTGTCATCAGCAGGCTCTTGTTTCATCCTTCAGTTTTATGATCTGGAGGATGGTTCTGCCAGGGTCAGTGATATTGACGTGTAGTATGCATCTACCTGTTGCTGTTTAAGAGATTCTTGCCAACATGCCAGACGGCCTTTTATAATACAGGTGAAAGGCATGTCAAGAGAATTACCACTTAAGTGAAATCACATTGTGAATGTGTTTCTGCTTCAAAGAGTGGGTGGAAAATTAACATGGATTATCGTAGCAAGACAATTTCTGAGTGCACCACAATTTTAACTCAAGAGAAGTGGTGGTGGGGCCTGGCTGGAGCACAGAATGTCTCTCCTATGTTTTGAGCATAGAATGTCTCTCCTTGATGGCCAGCAACCTGCTAGTCTCCTTCATAAGTGATTAGTGATTAACTCCTGCCAATCGACAATGGGGAGATCACCATCCCCTGACATCATCATTGAAGTCCTAAATCCCAGGTCCCAATATTTCCTTTTGGGGTGTTCATGGCAAGAATTGGCATCACAGCACAGCTGGCATGATGCTTTTCAGTTCAAACTTCACATAACAACTGACATACCTGGCATGTTCCACTGCTCTGAAATGTCATTGGCCATCAGTTTGAATGGCTGTTAAGGCTCCAGTCCAGTTTCCTGACTCAGCAATATACCAGGTGAGTGGAGACAAGTACCAAAGTCCTCATAGGGCCATGGCCATGTGGCCTGGGCTAGGCTCTCTCACCCACATGTCCTCGGGATACCTACATCACACCTGGACAACTATGCCTGCTGGGGACCAATTGTCTGGTGCAGGTTCTGAATTCCCAGAAGACCATAATGCCTCCTGTGGCCAAGAGAGCACACTGGTGCCTCACACACATGGATTGTATGGCAGCCTGTCATACTTCACAGGCTCCATTATCTTGGGTGCAATGAGAAATCCCAACGCCAGAGAGACCATGCATACAACACATGGTTATTCCTCCTCTTTTTAATTAAGATGTTAGGATTTTTTGGTGGAAAAATAAGGACAACGTGGACTTATTTGCTTCCTCTTCCCACCCACAGCACAGCTGGACCAATGCTTCCCTTGAAGGTTCCTCTGCAGTAGCCAGGACCTGAAGAGATTCCAGTTCATGTGGCAACCATGACATTATTGTGCTCTCATCTGGTCTTTCTGTGACTGTATTCAATATGTGTAGCACAGATATGAAGACAGCCAAGGCATTCATGGAAACTCAAGTTGCCTAAGGACCACAAGATATCCTGGAGAGAAGAAATCTGCATTCTTCTAAATGTGTCGGAAAGTTCAATGCCCTTCACAACTTCTCTCCTCCGTGCTAACCCCTTGCACTCTATATAGTGTAGCTCTCCTCTATTTTGCTCTCATGTCCCACAAGCACTGGTAAAAAAGTGAGACCTTTCTTGAGTGGTACTTAACCAGTTTCACATCACTTTGTAGAGAAATGAAGGACTGACAGTTCAATGAACAAGACTTTCTGCAAATAATCTCACTGCAAAGAATATTGAGAGGAATTTCTGCACACATAACTAATAAGAGGTTGGGAACTGATGGGGAAATTTAATCTCAGAGCATATAGTATTTATGGATTCATAGATCCTGTGATCCTTCACCTCTTGCATTTCCTTATACAAATTTACAGACTGTGTCTTATGGAGCTGCTGAGACATTCCCTTATTCAAGGATACGGATTCTGTCCAGGAAATCCAACTTTTCCAAACACTCCCATACCTGAGGTGAAAACAAGGTCCAAATCCTCCATGAAATATGTATTTGGCCCCACTGTTTTGATTTTCCCACAGAAAAGCCTAAAAACTATGAGAAAGTTCTGATCACTTTGGGAATGTAAGGGTTTGGTGTTCAGGAATGGAAGATTCCCTCAATCTCCTGTGGTACAAAGCATCAGAGCATATGAAGTTTGCTACAAATGCCTACTACTCCTTCTGCCACATGCCTCCCTGGTTCGCTTGGTAATTTTTTGTGCATTGACCAGCTACAAAACTCTTCTTCCTTAAATGGGATCAAGCATTCTCTCCTCATTCCTTCCTAGACATTATAACTTGACAGGAAACAAAGGATGCTGGGTGGATTGATCTCATGTACAATCAACAGAATTTATTAGAAAAGATTTGTCACTGCCTTGGGTTGGATTTTCTGCACAGCATTATCCATGATCATGTCTATAGAACAGAGTCATCTACCTTAAAGAGACACTTCCGATTATGCCAACCCTCCAGTGTCTCAACATTTCCTCCTCTGATAATTCAACTGAACGGAAATGTTTGTATAATATCAGACTTAATTGGAAGCCCCTTCTGAAGAGGGTATTCAGAAAGCATCTGCATGGCACACAAAAATGCTTCTTCAGAGGCCCAGATGTCTAAAGAGGCAGTATTTCTGAAGATGAGACAATTCTGAGCAATGTAGAGGTTGTAACCTTCTCATAAACATGGTGACAAGTGGATTGTATAAGCAAGTTGGACAAGATGAAAATGCTCATCAGGTCCTCAAATTGATACTTTTACATTTTAGCATTTTAAATTTCAGGTTTAGCACTTATGGTGACTACATTTTTGCCTTTGAGGAAGATAGGACATTGAACATCTAGTCTGCATTAGGATTAGTGAAGTACAAGTTTTCTGGGCCACACTTTGGTGTCTCTGCCAAAGAAGTGAACTTCTACACTCAACGTTTTCCCAAACAACCACAATATCATCTTGAAAAAGAGAGATGTAGACAAAACACAGCTGCACGTGGATCTTGACTTACTCAGTTTTTGGGCCTTGCTTTTTTACAGGTCATTTATTAATGACTTGTATGAACTGGTGCTGAATACATGAATTTACTTTTGCTGGAGACATAGCTTTTGAATGAATTTACTTTTGTCAGGAGACACAGGGTTTATGTAAAGTCTGATATCCCTGTACCATTCTACACCCAGTTTCATCCTGTCCTCATCAGGCCCTTGTTTCATCCTTCAGTTTCATGAACTTGGAAGATGTTTTTGCCAGGGTCAATGACATTGACCTATAGTATCTATCTATCTGGTGCCGCTTAAGGGATTCTTGTCAACGTGCCAGAGGGCCTTTTATCAGAGAGGCAAAAGGTACATAATGAGAATTACCACTAAAATTAATTGACATTGGGAAGGTGTTTCTGCATCAAGGATTGAGAGGAATGGCCCCTTGGAATATCATAGCAATACAATTTCTGAGTGCAACACATTTGAAAGGCAGACAATTGGTATTGGGCCTGGCTGGTGATGTGAGCAAAGAATGTCTCTCCTCGATGGCCAGCAACGTCTTAGGCTCCTTCATAATTGATTATTTATTAACTCCTGCCAATTGACATTCTGGAAAGCAGCATCCCTGACACATTCTTTGAAGGACTAAATCCCAGATTCCAAATGTCTCCTGTTAGGGCATTCGTGGAAAGGTTTGTTATCACACTACAGATGGTGTGATGTTTTCCAGTTCAAACTTCAACTAACTCCCCAACATACTGGGCATGCTCCACTGCTCTGAAATGTAATTGATTATCATTTAGAGTGGCTGCTAAGACTCCAGTCTAGTTACTCAACTCAGCAATGTATCATGTGAGTGCAGACCAGGACCAGTGTGCTTGTAGGGACATGCCCTGATGGGAAGGGCTAGGTTTGATTACCCAGCTGTCCTTGGGAACCACCCAACACTCCTTGAACCACTAGGCCTGCTGGGGACCAGTTTTCTGGTGCAGGTTCCGAATTCTCAGAAAATCATAATGCCTCCTTTGATCAAGGGAGCACTTTCATGCCTGGCAGACATGGATGATATGGCAGCCTGTCAAACCATTCAGGCTCCATTTTCTTGGATGCAGTCTGATATCCCAAAGTCAGAGGTGCTATGCCCACAACACATGCTTATTACTCCTCTCCTTTAATAAGACATTAGGACTGACTTTTTGGCAACCTAAAGACAACTGAGACTTACTTGCATCTTCTTTCCCTCTACCAACACAGCAGGGCCAGCCATTTTTGTGAAGGTTCCACTGCATCAGTCAGGACCTGAATGGGTTCCAGTTGCCATGGCAACCATGACACCATTGTGCTCTCATGGGGTCTTTCTGTAACTGTATTCAGTATGTGCAGTATAGCTACAATGAGGGCCAAGCCATTCTTGGAAACCCAAGATGCCCAAGGCCTAGAAACAACTTCTGGGGAGAGAGGAAACCTTCATTCTCCTACATGGGACAGAAAATTCAACACCCTTCCCAACCAATCTCCTGCATGCTATCAGCTTCTATTCTATATACTGTAGGTCTCCTCTCTTGCTATCATGTCCCACAACGAATGGTGAATAAGTAAGACATTTATTGAGTGGGATCTAACCAGGGTCACAGCCCTTTGTTGAGATATGAAGGACTGACAGTTCATTGGACAGGACTTTCTGCAAATAATCTCACTGCAAGGAATGTTGAGGGGAATTTCTGCACCCATAACTACTCCAATTTTGAGAATTGAATGAGGATAATTTATCTTTGGGCATATATTTTTCATGGGTTCATAGGTCCTGTGATCCATCACCTCTTATATATCCCTATACATCTTTACAGACTGTGCCTCATGAAGTTGCTGAGATATTTCCTTAATCAAAGAAACAGACTCTCTACAGGAAATACAAATATTCCAAACACCCACATACCTGAGGTGAAAAGCAAGATCCAGCACCTTCACGAAGTATGCATTTGGCCCAATTGTTTTGATTTTCTTCAAGCAAAAGCCTGGGAGGAATGAAAACAATGAGATAGGTGTGAGTACTTTGGGATTGAACGTGTTTGATGTTCAGGACGGACAGATTCCCTCAATCTCCTGTGGTTCCAAAGATCAGAGGATATAAAATTGACCACAAATGCATATTTCTCTTATGCCACATGCCTCTCTGGTTCCCTTGGTAATTTTCTCTGCACTGACAAGCTACAGCACTCTTGTTCACTAAAGGGATTGGATAAAGCATTTTCTCCTCATTACTCCCTAGACATTATAATTTGACATGAAACAGAAAGTGCTGACTGGATTTCTCTCAAAGGCGACCAACAGAATATGATAAGAATGATTTGGCTCTTCCTTGGGGTGGACTTTCTGCAAAGCGCATTCCACACTCAGGTCTGCAGAACATGTATCATGTACCATAAAGAGAAACTTCAGCTTATGTCAACCATCCAATGTCTCAATATGTCCTCCTTTGATCATTGAAGTGAACAGAAAACAATTTTATATAGATCAGACTTAAGGAAGCCCCTTCTGAGGTGAGTGTTCAGCAATTGTTGGTGTGCCACACAAAAGTGCTTCTGCAGAGTCCCGGATGTCTAAATAGTCAGTATTCCTGAAGGTGAGACAAATCTGAGGTTGGTAATGTTTTTAATGATCTCATTAATTTGATGACAACTGGATCAAATCAGCAAGTTGTACAAGATGAAAATGCTCACCAGGTCCTCAAATTTATTCTTTTCAATTTTCACATTTTGAAGTTCATGTTAGCACATATTGGGCTACAATTTTGCCTTTCAAGAAGATAGGACATTGAAAATCTAATCTTCATTAGGGTAGTGAAGTAGAAGTTTTCTGGGGCACACTTTGGTCTCTCTGCCAAAGAAGTCACTTCTACACCTCCACGTTTTTCACAACAACCACAATATCAACTTGAAAACAGAGAAATGTAGACAAATCATAGCTGCACGTGGCCCTCAATTTACTCTGTTTTTGGTCTTTGCATTTTTATTGGACATTTATTAATGAATTGTATGAACTGGTACTGAATACATGAATTTGCATCTGCTGATATCATTCAGTAGCCACAGGTGTTAGGTAATGTCTGATATCCCTGTATCATACCACACCAAGTCTCCTCCTGTCCTCATCAGGCACTTGTTTCATCCCTCAGTTTCATGATATTGGAGGATGGTTGTGCCAGGGTCAGTGACACTGACCTATAGTATACATCTACCTGGTGCTGTTCAAGGGATTCTTGTCAAGAGAGTCTTTTATCAAAGAGGTGAAA
>JAJEJO010042973.1:0-11675 GCA_020662805.1 Glaucomys volans | reverse complement strand
CCAAAGGAGGAGAAAATGGCTAGGAATCGTTCTCAAATGTGCACATGCAGCCTGAAGGTGAGGAAGAAGGACCAGACACATTGCCTATTCAAGACTGCACTCAGGCTGCAGGTGTACCAGGATGGCTCTCCCAACAGTGATGGCTCCATGTCACTGAACATGCCTAGCTTTCCTCAGAAACCAGACACACAGCCAAAAACCTCAGTGATGACACCTAAATGGTGCCTAAAACAATTACCAACTTATTTGATCCACTAATTAATACATACAACTTTGCCACCTCAACCAAATCACAGGAAATTGTAAACAGATAATCATTTGCTTTGATATCTTTACTTCCCTTTCATTACCCAAAGATGATCAATTCCATATTTCAAATCAGACAGATTTAATAGAGTGTCTAAGATCCTGAGGATAAATTTCATCTCAGTTCTTTTCATGGCTTCACTATTTTATTATTTTGTAAATAAAATATAACTTCACGTTTTGATTTTATCACCCAAAGTTTTCTTACCAAAATGATAGATCAATTTATTTGCTCACTTACTGTTTAGAAATTTCATGAATTGTTTGAAAGTTCAAGAGGACATGTTAGTACTTGTAATGGACAAACTATCCCACATACTCCAGAGAATGTACATGTGCGATAGAAAGAAATATAGTCAAGCAGAGGAATGGGCAGGGGATCCAGAGAAAGCTCAGTTTTGCAAGAGAAAAGCTCCCCAAACTCAAAGCATTTGAAGAGATACTAAGAAAAAATACCAATGAAAACAGTGAGCTATCACTTTGTATCCACTAAACATGCCAAAGGTAGAAAGCTAGATGATAGAATGCTGGCAAAATGTGGACACCCTGAGTTATTCAGAAGAGCCACCTGGCAGTGCTTAGTCAAAAAAGAAAACATACATTCTTTGACCCAGAAATCCCACCTGCAGGTACATACCCTACATAATGCTCAAGCAGTTTCAGAAGGGGACCTGCAGTGGGATATTTATGCTCATGATCCTTGCAGCCTCCTCTGTGCTGACTGGGAGTTGAGGGCTAACTGGATGCCCACTGCTGGGAAAGTCAAGAGCTGAAAATGGAGTGGAGGCAAATCTTCATATATTCAAAGCAAACAGTCAGAAACAATAGACTAATAAAACATGACAGTAAAATAAAACAGCAGACACAACATTACACTTTCCAAGCAGTCAGCTCCAGGTCTCTGGGCTGACAAATAAGAACTGGCAGGGAGGAGGTCCACAGCAACTAGAGGGAGGCGCCTGTGCCCCAACACCTCCAGAGGGATCTAAAGCCAAAAAATGAGGTTCCAAATCCTGATAAAATCCAAATTAAGACTCAAGAGGAATTTTTTTTCACCTTAGCATGATTTACTATAAATAACTCTAATGCTGACTTGGATCATGTATGTCACTCTTCATCTTGATTTGATAGCTGTTACTCTAATAAGCAACATTCTAACCTTAACCCAATTGACTGTGTTTCTTATAATGGTTTAAAGCATTAATTGGAATCATTCCCTCCACTTTTGTTTTCCTAGCCCTACCTTATGCTTGCTTCTCTATTTTTCTTAACATCTTAACTTTAGGATTTTGTTTTTTTGTTTTTTTAGATTTTTAATGTTTTATTACATTTTTTCTAGTTTTATTTATATCACCGTACTTTTTTAAAAAAATATTCTAATTAGTTATATATGACATCAGAAAGCATTTTGACACATTGCACACACATGGAGCACAACTTCTCATTGCTCTGGATGCGCATGGTGCAGTCACACTGGTAGTGTAATCATACATGTATATAGGGGAATAATGTTTGTTTCATTCCACTGTCCTTCCTTCCCTCCCCTGTACCCCCTTCCCTCCCCTTACTCACTTCTGCCGAATCCAAATTTCCTTCATTCTTCCCTAAGCCCCACACTATGAATCAGCATCTGCTTATCAGAAAAAGCATTTGACTTTGGCTTTGGGCTTTGGCGTATTTCGCTTAGCATGATATTCTCCAGCTCTATTCATTTACATTCAAATGCCATAATTTCATTCTTCTTTAAGGCTGAGTAATATTACATTGTGTATATGGACCATATTTTCTTTATCCATTTATCTTCTGAAGGGCATCTAGATTGGTTCTATAATTTAGCTATTGTGAGTTGAGCTGCTGTAAAGATTGATGTGGCTGCGTCACTGTAGTATGTTTGATTTTAAGTCCTTTGTGTATAAACTGAGGAGTGGAATAGCTGGATCTGATGGTGGTTCCATTTCAAGTTTTCGAAGGAATCTGCAAACTGCTTTCCAGAGTGGCTGCACCAGTTTGCAACCCCCCCCGCAATGTATGAGTGGGCCTTTTCTCCCACAACCTCGTTAACATTTATTGTTGCTTGTATTTTTGATAATTGCCATTCTGACTGGAGTGAGATGAAATCTTAGTTTTGATTTGCATTTTTCTAATTGCTAGACATGAAGAACATTTTTCATGTTTGTTAATTGTATTTCTTCTTCTGTGAAGTGTATGTTCAGTTCCTTAGCCCATTTATTGAGTAGGTTATTATTTTTTGGTGTTACGTTTTTTGAGCTCTTTATGTATCCTGAAGACTAATGCTTGTGCTTGTGGTGAAGATTTTCTCCCATTCTGTAGGCTCTCTTCCTGTTATCATTTCCCTTGCCGAGAGGAAGCTTTTTAGTTTGAATCCATCCCATTTATTTTTATTGCATTTTAATTGACATGATATTTGTGCATACTTATGGAGTATAACGTGAATTTTCCAGACATGTGTATATCATGGTCTAATCAAATCAGAGTAACTGTATATCCATCACCTCAAATATTGCTTATTTATTTGTGCTCAGTGTGACCAAAATCCTCCCTCTGGCTACTTTAGAATACCCATCATTGTTTCCTACAGTAACTGCTGTGCCGCAGAATACCAAGCGTTCCTTCTCCTGACTGTCATTTTGTAGTTGTTCGTCAGACTTTCCCCATTTTTTACTTCCCCACCAGGGTTCTGGTAACCGTCAATCTGGGCCTTACTCTGTGAGATCAAGTTTTCAGATTCCACAGTGAAAACCAATTGGTATTTATATTCTGTGAAATAGGCAGGACACAGAAAGATAAATACCAACTTATTACTGTGTGGACAGGAGCAGATGAGGCAGGCCTCTCCCCAGTTTTTTTCTTTATTCTTTCTGCATCTTTTTAAAAATTGGTTCTTTTTAGTTATTCATAATATTAGGATTCATTTGGACAGAATGCAATATAATTTACTCTAATTATTTAGTTGACAACATTTCCCTTTCCCTCCTCTCCTCTCTCTCCATTCTTTCTTCTACTCTACTGATATTTCTGTTATTTACTTTTAGGTTTTTTTTTCCTTTTTTATTTAGTGTCTTTTGGGTATATATGATGATGAGATTCACTGTGGCATATTCATATGAGCACATAGGAAAGTTAGGCTGGATTCATTCTGCTGTTCTTCCCTTATTCCATCCCTTCTCCCTTCCCCTCAGTCCCCTTCATCTAGTCCACCAGTCTTTCTTGTACTTTGATGGAGGCACCCCTTTCCCTTTCTCTCTTTTTTTCCCCCTCTTTTTTTTGGACTAGCTTATGCATAACTGAGGAAACACTTTGACCTTTGGCTTTCTGAATCTGGCATGTTTCACTTAGCACAATAATATCCAGTTCCATCCATTTACCTGCAAATGCCATAATTTCATTCTTCTTTATGACTAATACTCTATTGTGTATATATCACCTTTTCTTTATCCATTCATCTGTTGAAGGGCACCTTGGTTGGTTCTTTAGATTGGATATTATGCTGCTACGCAAATTGTTGCAGCTGTATCCCTAAAGTTTGCTAAATTTAGATATTTTGGATATGTACTGAGGAGCGGTATAGCTGTCATATGGTCGTTCCATTCCTAGTTTCTTGAGAAATCTCCATACTGCTTTCCACAGTGGTTGTACTAATTTTCAGTCCCACCAATAATACATGAGTATACACTTTCCCCAGATCATCGCCAATGCTTTTTATTATTTGTATCCTTGATAATTGCCTTTTCGACTGGAATGGTATGAAATCTTAGTGTAGTCTTGATTTACATTTCCCTGATTGTCAGAGGTGTTGAACATTTTTTTCATATATTTGCTGACCAATTGTATTTCTTCTTTTGAGAACTGTTTAGTTCTTTTGCCCATGTATTCATTGGCTTCTTTGGATATTTTTGTGTGTCAAGCTTTTTGAGTTTTTGTATATTCTAGATATTAATGCCGTCCCTGAGGAGTAGGGGGCAAAGATTCCTCCCATTCTGTAGGCCCTCTCTTTATGCTTTGAATTATTTCCTTGGATGTTCAGAAGCTTTTTAATTTGATGACGTTCCACTTACAGATTTTTTATTTGATTCCTTGAACTTTTGGAGTCTTGTTAAGGAAATTGTTTCCTGTGCCAACATGTTGGAGTGTTCTCCCATATTTTGTTCAACTTGTTGCAGAGTTCCTGGTGTAATTCCTAGGTCTTTGATCCACAGTGAGTTGACTTTAATGCTGGGCGAGCAATAGAGGTCAAGTTTCATTCTTTTACATATGAATTTTCAGTTTTCTTACTACCATTTGCTTAGAAGCATCTTTTCTCCAACAAGTGCTTTGGCACATTTGTTTAGTATTGGATAATTGCATTTATGTGGGTTTTCCTCTGTGCCTTCTCTTCCATTCCATTGATCCTCATGTCTGGTTTGGTGCCAGTATCACGGTGTTTTTGTGACTATAACTCTGTAGTACATTTTGAGATCTGCTATTGCGATGATGCAGAATCACTCTTTTGTTCAGGATTGCTTTAGCTATTCTGGGTCTCTGATTTTCCTAAATAAATTCGAGATTTTTCTTGCTAGTTCTGTGAAGAATGTCTTAGATATTTTGATGGAAATTGCTTTAAATCTGTGTAGTGATTTTGGTTTATGATCATTCTAACAATATTAATTCTGCCTATGCAAGAACATGGAAGGTCTTTGCATTATTTCTTCAGTGTTCTATAATCTTCATTATAGCAGTCTTTAACATACTTAGTTAGATTAATCCCAAAATATTTCATTTCTTTTGAGGTTATTGGTAGTGAAATAGTTTTCCTAATTTTATTTTCAGTGGATGTGTTATTGGAGTATGGAAAGTGATAGATTTATGTATGCTGATCTTGTATCCTTTACAAGTGTATCCTGTTACACTTTACTAAATTTGCTTCTCAGTGCTAGAAGTCTTCTGGTGGAGTTTGAGTCTTCTAAATAGAGGATCATGTCATCAGCAAACAGAGATAATTTGAGCTCTTCTTTTCCTATTTGTATCCTTTTAATTTTCTTCTCTTGCCTGACTCATACAGTTTCAAGGGCTATGTTGGATAGGAGTGGTGAAAGTGGGCATCCTTGTCTTGTTCCCATTTTTAGAGGAAATGCTTTCAGTTTTTCTCCATATGCTGATGGTTTGGGGTTAGTCATTTATAGCCTTACAATGCTGATTGATGTAAGTTTCTTCTATCCCTGGTCTCTCCATCCAACATGAATGGGTGTTTGTCTAATGCTTTTTCTGTATCTATTGAGATACTAAAGTGATTCTTGTCCTTAATTCTATTTAGGTGATGAATTATACTTGTTTATTTGTATATGTTGAGCCACCCTGGAAAGAAACCCATTAGGTCATCATGCACTATCTTTTTTTAAAATATTTTCTTAGTTGTCAATGAATCTTTTTATTTTATTTATATGTGGTGCTGAGTATCGAACCCAGGGCTTCGCACATGCCAGGCAAGTGCTCTACCACTGAGCCACAACTCCAGCCCCACTATCTTTCTTAATGTGTTTTTTAAATATCCTGTTTGTCAATGTTTTACCGAGATGTTTTACATCTATGTGCATCAAGGATATCGGCCTGAAGTTTTCTTTCCTGGTTTTGGTATCAGGATGATACAGGCTTTGTAGAATAATTTTCATGGTGTTACCTCCTTTTCTATTTCATGAAATGATTTGAGGAGGATGGGTATTAATTCTTCTTTAAGGGTCTGGCAGAACTTGGATGAGAATCCATCCAGTCCTGGGCTTCACTTGGTTGGAAAGCTTTGGAGACATTTCATTACTTGGCATTGATCTTTTTAGATTTTCTTTATCCTTATGGTTCAATTTAAGGTAGTTCATATGTCTCTAGGAGTTTGTCAATATCTTCAAGAATTTCTAGAAGACTAGCCAAAAATGGCACAAAAGAAAAGAAAAAAAGAATTTCCTAGAAGATTTTCTCCAATGAGTAAAATTTTCAAAATAGTTTCTGATGATCCTCTGGATTTTATTGGTATCTGATGATACTTCTTTTTTCATCTCTGATGTTATTTATTTAAGTCCTCTTTCTTTTGGTTTATTTGACTAGGAGTTTATCAATCTTGCTTATCCTTTCAAAAAAACCAATTCTTTGTTTCATTAATCCTTTGTATTTTTTATTCTATATTTTATTTTTCATATTTTTAAAGTTCCAGCTGTTTTTTATTCAAAGGTTCTCAAAAGAAATAAAACAGAAAAAGCTAACAATCTGATCAAATGTACAGTTCAAAAATGTCTTTTGGCGTTTAAAACAAGTCCTAGGAAAGAAAACTGCAGAGTTATCTTGAACTGGACAAATAAGTTACCACTGGCAAGTTTTAGCACTAGTAAAACAAAAATAAAACATTAACTCTCTTGATCATATCGATATCTCTATGAAAATCTTTTCTTCAATCTGTACAAAAGGTCTTTCTTCATAAATTAATTGCTTTATAATTTAATGGCTGTCTACTATGGGATGTTTAACTGAGTTTCTTTTAAATTTTTTTATCTACAGAGGTTAGGGTTCCCAGATCTTACCCAGACGAGTATGCCACTTAGTTCAGACATTTCTAGCAGCGGATTTCCCCGCCCCTCTAACTGAGGTATCAAATTTCTGTCTTAACTAATGCAAAAATATCAAAACCATATCAAAAATATCAAACCCAGGCTTATGAATGTACCAGGTACATGGAGGGCGCTGCGCTCAGTCTGGACTTTAACAAAGCAGTGATATTCCAGGGATATTGCGTAGAACCAGCAATACCACAAAACTTTAAGAAAAGGGAACAAAAGCAAACCTGTGTCTCTTATGACGATGTAATTTTCACTGGAATCTACACTTCTCAGAGCTGCAAGGACTTTTGAAACTATGAAATATCACTGACATCGCTTATCAAATACAAGCAGTAAAAGTTAAGAACTAAAAACTACTCAAAGGAAATAACTGCTTAGCCCTTGCTCCTGAGCTAGGAGGATTTGGTCTGTGGAAACAGGGAGGGCCAGCAACCTGGCCCAGCACAAAAGAAAACAGACTCTGAGGTAGATAACTCACCACACACACCTGACCAGACAAGTGCACAGATCTGGAAGACAATTTACCATTGCTTTTAAAACATACGCAATTGCCTTAATAAAAGAGCTTTAATAACAGTGGATCATCTCATATGTGCTAAAGTAGAAATAACTCTGTATTTATGAATCAGGAATTTCATAGTTTCAAAATTGGTTTTCTTCACACTTGAACACTTGCAGTGATGATGTAAAGTGTGGCACTGCTTGGATCCAAATCTTCCTTCAAGCTCTTTTGTTTGTGTGTGTCCATACATCAATTAAAATTATAAAACTTAAATTCAAAGGTACAAAAAAAGGCACGTTCTCCTAACTGCAAACTGGTCCAGCAAAAATACAGAGCACAGAAGATGTGATGCTGAGACAAGTTGGAGCTACTGGTTGCTGGCTTTTCAGTGTGTGGTGAAGTTACCTTTAAAAGTGTCAAGTCATTTTTATTTTTCAAATTTACCTGAGAGAGAAAGAGAGAGAGAGAGAGAGAGAGAGAGAAAGAGAGAGAGAAAAGCCAATTGTTTTGCTTCTATTCATATCTCAGCTTATGTTTGAAGAGAAATCCTTACTTTTAGCTTTTGCTATTTAGTTGCAATAGCAACATCTTTTTTTTTTTTTTTTTTTTTTTCCGGTTTGCCAGATCGTAGGCATAATTCCCATTCTAAAGCACTATCATTGGTAAGAAGGAAGGACAAAACATTTGGTGACTCCCCTCCCCCACCCCGCCACCTCCCCCAGCCCCAATGCTACCTACACTAAATCTAGAACATCAAATTATTAGCTTTTTTTCTTCCTGAAAAAAGGCAAAAAAGACTTTACATTGCATCATACAGCAGATATCCTAAATCAGTCAAACTATCAGAGGAAATATGTAAGGCTTGCTTTAACCCAATTATAAGCTCACCAGTCAGAAAATGTGTTTCACGCAAAACAGTTTTTCCCTTCTTGCATTCCACTACCTTACACATGATGTGAAAAATCATGAAAAACACCTACTACGTATTTTAAAAAGCCAAAATTTCAGCAACTTTTATTGACTGTCTTTTAAAAGCCCTATGCTGCTGTTGTACAAGGTATAACATTTGGTCAAAGCATTCCTCATCATTAGTTTGAACTAACTTTCACTGAAACAGCTACAGCATCAAAAGGGTTAAGGCAAACTGGAATTCATAGAAAAGGATGAGACACTTCACACTACGATGAAAGAAAAACAGAAAGCTAAGGAAAGAGACGTGACAGCAACACTGAGTTACAGCAACACTCGGTCTGCAAGAACAGAACACCAAGCGTGAAGTCGGACTAAACTTCAGAAAGCCCATTTCATACAGTTGAAAAAAACACAAATTAAACTCAAAATGAACAAAACCACAAAAATCTGGTCATGCACTTGGATAAATCTTCATGGTCTTTGTGCATCCCAGAAAATTTAAGTTTTCTTTTTTTTTTCCTTTGTTGCATCATAACATTTGATAAAAATCCTGTTTCTTTTTGTTTTGTTTTTTACTAAAATAAACCTGTTTGGGGGAACAGATACTAGATTAATTTAAGGGTTTTATGCACCTTATAGAACTTATAGCAAAAAATAGCTTTAGTTGATTTCATTATAAATAACGTTTTCAAGAACCTGTCAGTAATTTCCTAAAGCACAATTGATCAGAAATATCCACGATTGTTCAGGCTTCACACCCTTCTTCATGTAAGAACACCCTTTGTACATCTCACAGTTACCTGTTGGGTTTGAAGGTATATGGACAATGGTCATTAGACGTCTCCACATCCACCCGCTGCTGACCACTCACCTCCTCCACAGGAACCAAGTCATCTGCATGTGCGCAGACTGTGGCAAGGAGGCTCCTTGCACAGCTGACGGTGCAGGCATGACTGTTCAGGTGCTGCCTAGTGAAAGATGACTCATCTGCTGGGCCAGAGGGCTGATCGTAGATGCGGGCTGTAGCCACACGGTGAGGGAGTTAACAGGGCACCGGGATGCTGCAGGATACAGGGCTGAGGTTGCATCCAAGAAGGACTCTGCACCTGGTAGGCAGATGCAGGAGATGCAATGTAGGGTGTAAGAGAAGTTTGAGAGATCATTGGGTTTGTAGCAATACTGTAGGGTGAAGGATAAAATCGGTTCTGTATAGCAGCTGTGGTAGGTCCTGAGTGTCATGCCAGCCTCTCCTTCACTGTGCCAAGGTCTTCCATTAGGGATGTATTTGTTTGGGTTCTGTCTTTTCTTCTGTCCTCCATCTGCAAATTTGCACAATAAAGGTTCTGTAGGAGCAGAAACTCCTGGTGGTGTCTTAATGAAGTTTCCATTAAAATAACCAATTATATAGCTTCGCATTTTTCTGTTGATTCCATCCTGGTGAAGCCACCACCATGACTTGTACCACTGGAATCATACTTCCCTGCAGAAATAACCTGTCCAAAGGGTTTGAGCATATTTTCAAGTTCTTGCTCATGCAAAGAAAGGGACAAATTAGAAATATACAGCTTGGTAGGATCCTGTTCCTCTTGCTCGGCCATTTGAGCCTGAACCCCACTAGCCTTCAGGGCTGACACAGCTCTCTGAGTCCCCGCAGGGCTGTCGAAGTCAACAGCATAACATTTGCATTTGTTCGTTGTCTTATCCAAAATTGACTTTATGGAAACTATTTTCCCGTATGATATACAGAGCTCCCCCAGATCCTGGTCGGTGGTGTCGGGGGGCAAACCTCAGATGTGGAGGTTCGTTTTGTTTAGCTGATCCCATCCCGAGTGGCTACAGCTGCTAGTGTTAATACTGCGGGTGGGGCTGGGACGGGGAGGCGCCGTGGGGTGCGCTGGAACGGAGACTGCTGCCTGCCGTAGGGCGTCCTGCAGTTGCCGTTGCCCCCGAGGTTGCCGCTGCTGCTGGGGAAGATCGTCACGGCCGGTGAGAGAGGGCGCGGGGAGGGCGCGGGGAGGGGGCCGGCCGGGCCCGGGGCGCGGCCGCTCTGGGAAGTCGCTCTCGCCGCGCGGCGGCGGCCGGCGGAGGGCTGCAGCTCCGGGCTGACTTCGCCCTCGACCTCCGCACTCGCCTGAAAGTGCGGCGCGGAGTCTGCGGACGGCGATGCTCCAGCAGCTCCTGGGGCCGCCGCCCTGCGTGCCCCGGACTGGAGGTCGCGCGCGGAGCTGCCGGCGCCGCGGACTCTCCTGGCGCCAGCGGAGGAGCAGCGCCACCGCGACCCCACCTACCAGGGTCTCAACCACCCACCTCTATTTTATGGATTTTGGTTCTGATTTGAAATTTTTTCTGTCTTCTACTGAATTCGCTGTTTGTTTGGTCTTCTTTTTCTAGGACACTGACGTGTAATTTGAGATTATTTATTTGGTATCTTTCTAAGATACATTCAATGTTATTTTAGGGAGTGTTAGGTAGAACTGGACACAGGCAACACCATTTTGAAATGTATCTCCCATTTTAAGGTAAGAATCACCTCATGGTCACTCTGACTTAACCTGACCTTAAACCCTAGACTGTACTCCATCATGTAAAGAAACCCCAAACAATACTTCATCATTATTCAAAGAAAGGAAATTCCTTTGTCTAATCGGCTGAACTTCTATTCTTCACCCATCTCTTGTTGTGTGTTAGCATTCACATATCAGAGAGAACCTTTGTAGGTTGGTTTTTGACATTGGCTTATTTCACTTAGCATGATCGTCTCCAGATCCTTCCATTTTACTGGCAAATGTCATGAAGTCATTCATTTTTATGGCTGAGGAATATTCCATTATGTATTTATACCACCTTTTCTTTATCCATTCATCTGTTGAAGGGAAAAAAGGGAAGGGTGATAGGAACAGGAAGGACAGTGGAATGAATCTGACACAATTTTGCTAAGTGCATATATGAATACACCACAATGAACCATGTACAACCACAATGAATCATGTACAACCACAAGTCTGGGATCCTAATTAGAATAAGACATACTCCATGTTTGTATAATGTGTGGAAATATACTCTATTATCAGATATATCTAAGAAGAACAATTTAAAAGAAAAGAAAAGAAAAGAAAAAGGTAATTGCCATCTGGGACTGGAATCCTGAAAGCACATGGTTCAACATGAAACAGTGACCACCTCAAAGAATACAGGTGATGACCAAAAGGATCCTTCCCTGACAACCTCCTAGCAATGACCTAACCACCAAATTCCCCAACTCCCTCATGCCCCTATATCTACCTCAGGCTGTTAAGTGGAAGATGGGTCTCAGTCTCCACTGGGCCCCCATCTGCAGGTTTGTCCTGAATAAATGT
>JAJEJO010042971.1:0-30770 GCA_020662805.1 Glaucomys volans | reverse complement strand
CATGTCCTGGAGCACTCCTACACACCTCCTAGAGCCCTCCTTCACCCATTCTACATCCCTCCTGCACATGTCCTAGAGCCTTAATTCAAAAGTCCTGCAGCCCTCCTACACTCATCCTAGAACCCTCCTACACACATCCTGGAGCATTCCTACACATGTCCTAGCGTTGTCCTGCACACGTCCTACAACCCTCCTGAACATGTCCTACGGACCTCATGCACATGCCCTATAGCCCTCCTCTCGCATCCCTGAGCCCCATACAGGCATCCTAGAGCCCTCCTACACACATCCTAGAGCCCTCCGACACACTTCCTAGAGCCCTCCTTCACATGTCCTACAGTCTTTCTGCACACATCCTACAGCAGTCTTGCGCATGTACTAGAGCCCTCCGGCACACGTCCTACAGCCCTACTTCACACGTCCTACAGACCTCCTGCACATGTTCCAGAGCCCTCCTCAACACTTCGTAGAGCTCTCATTCACATGTCATACAGCCCTCCTACATATGTTTTAGAGCCCTCCTACACACTTCTTAGATCCATGCTAAACACATATTAGACCACTCCTACACATGTGCTACAGACCTCATACACACCTCTCTCAGCGTTCCTGCACATGTCACAGAGCCCTCCTGCACACGTCATAGAGCCCTTCTGCAAACAACCTAGAGCCCTCCTACACACGTCCTAAAGCCCTCCTGCACATGACTTAAAGCTCTCCTGCACACATCCTAGAGTTCTCCTGCACACGACCTACAGTCATCCTGCACACGTCCTTGAGCCCTCCTTCATAAATCCTACAGCTTTGTTACACATGGAATTGAGCCATCCAACACACTTCTTAGATCCTTCCTAAACACGTATTAGAGCCCTCTACACATATCCTAGAGCACTCTTGCACACATCCTACAATTCTCCTTCACACATCCTACATCCCTTCTGCACATGTCCTGGAGCTTTAATTTACAAGTCCTGCAGCCCTCCTACACACATCCTAGAACCCTCCTACACACGTCCTAGAGCCCTCCATCACACATTGTACAGCTCTCCTGAACACTTCCTAGATCCTCTCACACACATCCAAGAACCCTCCTACACACGTCCTAGAGCCCTCCTGCACACATCCTAGAGCCATCCTTCACAAGTCGTACAGCCCTCCAATACACGTCCTAGAGCCCTCCTGCACATGTCCTACAACCCTCCTGCAAAGGTACTAGAGCCCTCCTGCACACATCAGAGAGCCCTCCCTCACACGTCCTACAGCCTTCCTGCAAAAATCCTAGAGTCCTCCTACAAACATCCTAGAGTCCTCCTACACACGTCCTAGTGCCCTCCTGCACATGTCCTACAATCTTCTTGCAAAAGTTCTAGAGACTTCCTGAACACATTAGAGAGCCCTCCTAATCACAACCTAGAGCCATCCTTAACATGTCTGAGAGCCCTTCTGCAAACATCCTAGATCCCTCCTACACACATCCTAGAGCCCTCCTACACAGATCCTAGATCCCATCAGCATATGTCCTAAAGCCCTCGTACACACGTGCTAGAGCCCTCTTTCATACATTGTACAGCCCTCCTGCACACAACGTAGAGCCCACCTGCACATGACCGGGAGCACTCTTACACACATCCTAGAGCACTCCTTCATATGTCCTACAGCCCTCCAGCACACATCCTAGATCCTCCTACAGATAACCAAGTGCCCTCTGACACATGTCCTAGAGTCATCCTACAAATGTCATAAACCCCTTGTACACACATGCTAGAGCCCTCCTTCACACGTCCTACATCCCTCCTGCACAAATACTAGAGCCTTAATTCACAAGTCCTGCAACCATCCTACGAATGTCCTAGAACTCTCCTAAACACATCTAAGAGCCCTCCTACACAGGTAGTGGAGCACTCCTACACATATCCTAGAGCTCTCCTGCACACATCCTACACCCTCCTGCACATGTCTTACTGATGCCTGAACAAGTCCTACAGCCCCCATCCCCACATCCCTGAGCCCCCCTACACACGTTATAGATCCCTTCTGCACACATCTTAAAACCCTCTTGCACACGTCTTAAAGCGCTCTTGCACAAGACCTAGAGCCCTACTTGACACAACCTACATTACTCCTATACACGTCATAAAGCCCTAGTACCCACGTCCTATAGCCCTTCCAAAAACGTCCTAGAGCCCTCCTACACACGTCCTATGGCCCTCCTACACAGGTCCTATATCCCTCCGGCACACATACTACAACCCTCCTTCAAATGTCCTACAGCCTCCTGCACTCATCCTAGAGCCCTCCTTCACACATCCTACAGCCCTCTTCACATATCCTTCAACCCTTCTGAATTTGTCCTAGAGCCCTCCTACACATATCTTAGATCCCTCCTAATCACGTACTAGAGCCCTCCTACATACATCCTAGAGCCCTCCTACACATGTCATAGAGCGCTCATGCACATTTCCAACAGCCCTCCTGCACTCATCATAGAGTCCTCCTGCACAACCCTTGAGCCCTCCTTCCCAAATCCTACAGCCCTCCTGTACAATTCACACAGACCTCTTGCACACATCTTTGGACCATCATTTAAGTGACCTACAGCACTCCTACACACGTCCCAGAGCCCCCCAATGCACTTCCAAGAGCCCTTCTGTACACGTTTTACAGCCATCCTGCAAACGTACTAGATCCCTCCTGCACACGTCCTAGAGCCCTCCTTCACACATCGTACACCCTCCTGCAAAGGTCCTACAACCCTCCTACACACATCCTAAAGCCATCCTACATACATGCTACAGCCCTCATGCACACGTCCTACATACCCCCTGAACAATTCACACATACCTCTTGCTCACTTCTTTGAGCCCTCCTCCACAAGACCTAGAGCCCTCTTTCACACGTCCTACAACCTCCTGCACATGTCCTAGAGTCCTACTTCACAAGTCCTTCAGCCCTCCTTCAAAAGTCCTACAGCCCTCCTACACATATCCCAGAGCCCTCCTAAACACGTCCTAGAGCCCTACCACATACGTCTGAGAGCCCTCTTTCACACGTCCTACAGCCCTCCTGTACACATCTCGATCCTCCTACACACAACCAAGAGCCCTCCTACACAGGTCCTAGAGTCCTCCTGCACATGTCATAAAGCCCTCATACACACATGCTAGAGCCCTCTTTCACCCGTCCTACATCCCTCCTGCACATTTCCTAGATCCTTAATTCACAAGTCCTGCAGCCCTCCTACTCATGTCCTAGACCCTCCTACACACGTCCTAGAGCCTTCCTCCATACGTCCTGGAGCACTCCTACACACGCCCAAGACCCATCCTGCACACGTCTTAGAGCCCTCAGCACACGCCCTAAAGACCTCCTGCACATGTTCAGAGCCCTCCTAAACACATTGTAGAGCTCTCATTAACATGTCCTACAGCCCTCCTACACACGTTTTAGCGCCCTACTACACACTTCTTAGATCCCTCCTAAATGCATATTAGAGCACTCCTGCACACATACTACAGACCTCCTGCACACGTCCTACTGCCCTCCTATACACATCCCTGAGCCCTCCAACACACATACCTGATCCCTCCTTCACACATCCTAGAGCCCTCCTTCATACATCCTACAGTCGTTCTGCACACTTCCTACAGAACTCTAGTACATGTACTACAGCCCTCCTGCACACGTCCTACAGCCCTACTTCACACGTCCTACAGACATCCTTAACACATCCTAGAGCCCTCCTACACATGTCCTAGAGCCCTCATTCATAGGTCCTACAGCCTCCTGCACACGTCCTAGATCCTCCTACACACAACCAAGAGACCTCCGGCACATGCCCTACAACACTCCTGCAAACTTACTACAGCCCTCCTGCACACATCAGAGAGCCCTCCTTCACACGTCCTAAAGCCATCTTGCACACATCCTAGAGACCTCCTGCACACGTCTTACAGACCTCCTTCACAAGACCTACAGCCCTCCTACACACGTCGTAGAGTCCTTCTACACACGTCCTAGAGTCCTCCTATATACGTCCTAGAGCCCTCCTGCACATGTACTACAACCCTCCTGCAAAGGGACTAGAGGCCTCCTGCACACATCAGAGAGCCCTCCTAAACACGTCCTAGAGCCATCCTTAACATGTCTGACAGACCTTCTGCAAGCATCCTAGATCCCTCCTACACACATCCTAGAGCCCTCCTACACAGATCCTAGATCCCTCCAGCACATGTCATAGAGCCCTCGTACACACATGCTAGAGCCCTCCTTCACACATCCTACAGCCTCCTTCACATGTCCTAGATCCTCCTACACACAACCAAGAGCCATCCTACACACGTCCTAGAGTCCTCCTACATACGTCCTAGAGCCCTCCTGCACATGTCCTACAACCCTCCTGCAAAGGAACTAGAGCCCTCCTGCACACATCAGAGAGCCCTATTTCCCACGTCCTAAAGCCATCTTGCACACATCCTAGAGACCTTCTGCACACGTCCTACAGACCTCCTTCACAAGACCTACAGCTCTCCTACACACATCCTAGAGTCCTTCTACACACATCCCACAGCACTCCTGCACACGACCTAGAGCCCTCCTGCACATGTCCTGGATCACTCTTACACACATCCTAGAACTCTCCTTCACATGTCCTACAGTCCTCCAGCAAACATATTAGATCCTCCTACACACAACCAAGAGCCCTCCTACACATGTCCTAGAGTCCTCCTTCACATGTCATAACCCACTCGTACATATGTGCTAGAGCCCTCCTTCGCCCACCTACATCCCTCCTGCACACATCCTAGAGGCTTAATTCAAAAGTCCTGCAGACCTCCTACACAATCCTAGAGTCTTAATTCACAAGTCCTGCAGCCCTCCTACGCCCATCCTAGAACATGTCTCAGAGTCCTCCTCAACACATTGTAGAGCTCTCATTCACATGTCCTACAGAATTCCTACAAACGTTTTAGAGCCCTCCTAAAATCTTCTTAGATCCCTCCTAAACACATATTAGAGCACTAATACACATGTGCTACAGACCGCCTTCACACCTCTTTCAGCCCTCCTGCACATGTCACAGGGCCCTCCTGCACACGTCATAGAGCCCTTCTGCAACGAACCTAGAGCACTCCGACACATGTCCTAGAGCCCTCCTGCACATGACTTAAAGCTCTCCTGCACAAATCCTAGAGTTCTCCTGCACACGACCAACAGTCCTCTTGCACATGTCTTTGAGCCCTCCTTCATAAATCCTACAGGCCTGTTACACATAGAATTGAGCCCTCCTACACACTTCTTAGATCCCTCCTAAACATGTATTAGAGCCCTCCTACATACATCTTAGAGCTCTCCTGCACACGTCCTACAAACAATCCTTCACACGTCCTTCATCCCTTCTGCATATGTCCTAGAGCCTTAATTCACAAATTCTGCAGCCCTCCTACACACATCCTAGAACCCTCCTACACACTTCTATTGCCCTCCTTCACACGTTGTACAGCCCTCCTGCACACGTCCTAGATCCTCTCACACACATCCAAGAACACTCCTAAACACGTCCTAGAACACTCCTGCACACATCCTACAGTCCACATTCACAAGTCGAACAGCCCTCCTACACGTGTCCTAGAGCCCTCCTACACATGTCCTAGAGCCCTCCGGCACATGCCCTACAAATCTCCTGCAAAGGTACTAGAGCCCTCCTGCACACATCCTACAGATCTCCTGCACACATCCTACACCCCTCCTACACACGTGCCTGAGCACTCCTCCACACGTCCCTGAGCTGTCCTACACACGTCCTAGAGATCTAATTCACACGTCCTATAGTTTTTCTGCATACATCCTACAGTACACTTGCACATGTACTACAGCCCTCCTGCACATGTCCTACAGCCCTATTTCACACATCCTACAGACCTGCTTAACACGTCCTAGAGCCCTCCTACATAACTCCTAGATCCCTCCTACAAATGTACTGGAGCACTGCCACACAACTACTAGAGCCCTCCTTCACCTGTCCTACATCTCTCCTGCACACATCCTAGAGTCTTAATACACAAGTCCTGCAGCCCTCCTACAAACATCCTAGAACCCTCCTCCATACATCCTGGAGCACTCCTACACACGTCCTATAGCCCTCCTGCACACGTCTTAAAGCCCTCTTGCACACGTCTTAAAGCCCTCTTGCACACGACCTAGAGCCCTTCTTGACACGTCCTATATTCCTCCTATACACGTTTTAAAGCCCTCCTACTCACGTCCTAGAGCCCTCCAAAAACGTCCTAGAGCCCTCCTACACACGTCCTATATCCCTCCCACACATGTCCTACAGACCTCCTACACACGTCCCAGGTCCCGACAACACACTTCCTAGAGCCCTCCTGCACACGTTTTACAGCCATCCAGCAAAGGTCCTAGATCACTCCTGCAAATGCCACAGAGCCCTCCTCCACACGTCCTAGAGCCCTCATTCACACATCCTCCACCCACCTGCAAAGGTCCTACAATCCTCCTACACACGTCTTACAGCCCTCCTACACACGTCCTACAGCCCTGATGCACATGTTCTACATCCCGCCTGCACAATTCACACATACCTCCTGCTCGCATCCTTGAGCCCTCCTTCACAAGACCTAGAGCCCTCTTTCACACGTCCTACAACCCTCCTGCACATGTCCTAGGGTCCTAAATCACACGTCCTTCAGCCCTCCTTCAAAAGTCCAACAGCCCTCCTACATGTATTGTAGAGCCCTCCTCACACATCCTACAGCCTTCTGCACACGTCCTAGATCCTCCTACACATACCAAGAGCCCTCCTACACAGGCCCTAGAGTCCTCCTGCACATGTCATAAAGCCCTCTCTCACACATGCTAGAACCCTCTTTCACCTGTCCTATATCCCTCCTGCACACGTCCTAGATCCTTAATTCACAAGTCCTGCAGCCCTCCTACACATGTCCTAGACCCTCCTACACACATGCTAGAGCCCTCCTACATACATCCTGGAGCACTCCTACACACGTCCTAGACACCTCCTGCACACGTACTACAGCCCTCCTGCACACATCCTACAGACCTCCTGCACACGTCTTACTGCCCTCCTATACACGTTCCTGAGCCCTCCAACACACATCCCTGAGCCCTCCTTCACACGTCCTAGACCCCTCCTTCATACATCCTACATTCTTTCTGCACACATCCTACAGAACTCTTGTACATGTACTACAGCCCTCCTGCACACGTCCTACAACCCTACATCACACGTCCTACAGACCTCCTTAACACGTCCTAGAGCCCTCCTTCATACATCCTACAGTCATTCTGCACACTTCCTAGAGAACTCTTGTACATGTACTACAGCCCTCCTGCACACATCCTACAGCCCTACTTTACACGTCCTAAGACATCCTTAACACATCCTAGAGCCCTCCTACCCACGTCCTAAGCCCTCCTACACATGTCCTAGAGCCCTCATTCACAGGTCCTACAGCCTCCTGCACACGTCCTAGATCCTCCTACACACAACCAAGAGTCCTCCGGAACATGTCCTACAACACTCCTGCAAAGGTACTAGAGCCATCCTGCACACATCAGAGAGCCCTCCTGCATATGTCCTAAAGCCATCTTGCACACATCCTAGAGACCTCCTGCACATGTCCTACAGCCCTCCTACACACGTCCTAGAGTCCTTCTACACACGTCCTAGAGTCCTCCTACATACGTCCTAGAGCCCTCCTGCACATGTCCTAACCCTCCTGCAAAGTGACAAGAGGCCTCCTGCACACATCAGAGAGCCCTGTAAACACATCCTAGCGCCATCCTTAACATGTCTGAAAGACCTTCTGCAAGCATCCTAGATCCCTCCTAAACATATCCTAGAGCCCTCCTACACAGATCCTAGATCCCTCCAGCACATGTCATAAAGCCCTCGTACACACATGCTAGAGCCCTCCTTCACACAACCTACAGCCTCCTGCACACGTCCTAGATCCTCCTACACACTACCAAAAGCCCTCCTACACAGGCCCTAGAGTCCTCCTGCACATGTCATAAAGCCCTCCTACACAAATGATAGAACCCTATTTCACCAGTCCTACATCCCTCCTGCACACGTCCAAGGTCCTTAATTCACAAGTCCTGCAGCCCTCCTACGCATGTCCTAGACCCTCCTACACACATCCTAGAGCCCTCCTACATACATCCTGGAGCACTCCTACACACATCCTAGATCTCTCCTGCACACGTCCTACAGACCTCCTTAACACGTCCTAGAGCCCTCCTACCAACGTCCTAGTGCCCTCCTACACATGTCCTAGAGCCCTCATTCACAGGTCCTACAGCCTCTGCACAAGTCCTAGATCCTCCTACACACAACCAAGAGCCTTCCTACATAGGCCCTAGAGTCCTCCTGCACATGTCATAAAGCCCTCGTAAACACATGCTAGACCCCTCTTTCTCCCATCCTACATCCCTCCTAAAAACGTCCTAGATCCTTAATTCACAATTCCTGCAGCCCTCCTACGCATGTCCTAGACCCTCCTACACACGTCCTAGAGCCCTCCTACATACATCCTGGAGCACTCCTACACACATCCTAGATCTCTCCTGCACACGTCCTAGAGCCTTAAATCACAAGTCCTGCTGCCCTCCTACGCACATCCTAGACCTTAATTCACAAGTCCTGCAGACCTCCAACACAAACCTAGAGTCTTAATTCACAAGTCCTGCAGCCATCCTACACACATCCTAGAACCCTCCTAAACATATCCTAGAGCCCTCCTATACATGTCCTGGAACACTCCTACACATATCCTAGAGCTCTCCTGCACATGTCCTACAGCCCTCCTGCACACGTCCTACAGCCTTCCTGCACACATCCTACAGACCTCCTGCACATGTCCCAGAGCACTCCTACGCACGTCCTGAGCCCTCCGACACACGTCCCAGAGCCCTCATTCACAATTCCTACAGTTTTTCTGCACACATCCTACAGCACTCTTTCACATGTACTACAACCCTCGTTCACCTGTCCTGCAACCCTACATCACACATATTACAGACCCCCTGAACATGTCCTACAGCCCTCCTACACATGTCATGGAGCACTTCGACACAGGTCCTAGAGCTCTCCTTCCCACGTCCTACAGCCCTCCTGCACACATCCTAGATCCTCCTACACACAACCAAGAGCCCTCCTACACAGGTCCTAGCGTCCTCCTGCACATGTCATAAAGCCCTCCTACACACATGCTGGAACCCTCTTTCACACATCCTGGAGCCTTTTGACACACTTCCTAGCTCCCTACTTCACAGGTCCTACAGTCTTTCTCCACACATCCTAAAGCACTCTTGCACATGTACTAGAGCCCTCTGGCACACCTCCTACAGCCCCACTTCACACGTCCTACAGACCTCCTGCACATGTCCCAGAGCCCTCCTCAACACATTGTAGAACTCTCATTCACATGTCCTACAGCCCTCCTACAAACGATTTAGAGCCCTCCTACAATCTTCTTAGATCCCTCCTAAACACATATTAGAGCACTCCTACACACGCGCTACAGACTGCCTACACACCTCTTTCAGCCCCCCTTCACATGTCACAGGGCCCTCCTGCACACGTCATAGAGTCCTTCTGCAAAGAACCTAGAGCACTCCTACACATGTCCTAGAGCCCTCCTGCACATGACTTAAAGCTCTCCTGCACAAATCCTAGAGTTCTCCTGCACACGATCAACAGTCCTCTTGCACATGTCCTGGAGCCCTCCGTCATAAATCCTATAGCCCTGGTACACATAGAATTGAGCCCTCCTACACACTTCTTAGATCCCTCCTAAAGACGTATTAGAGCCCTCCCACACACATCCTAGAGCTCTCCTGCACACGTCCTACATCTCTCCTTCACATGTCCTACATCCCTTCTGCATATGTCCTAGAGCCTTAATTCACAAAGTACTGCAGCCCTCCTACACACATTATAGAACCCTCCTACACACGTCCTAGAGCTCTCCTTCACACGTTGTACAGCCCTCCTGCACAGGTCCTAGATCCTCTCACACACATCCTAGAACACTCCTACACACGTCCTAGAACACTCCTGCACACATCGTACAGTTCACATTCACAGGTCGAACAGCCCTCCTACACATGTCCTAGAGCCCTCCTACACACATCCTAGAGCCCTCCGGCACATGCCCTACAACCCTCCAGCTAAGGTACTAGAGACCTCCTGCACACATCAGAGAGCCCTCCTTCACACGTCCTAAAGCCATCTTGCACACATCCTAGAGACCTCCTGCATACGTCCTACAGACCTCCTTCACAAGACCTACAGCCCTCCTACACACGTCCTAGAGTCCTTCTACACACATACTAGAGTCCTCCTAAATATGTCCTAGAGCCCACCTGCACATGTCCTACAACCCTCCTGCAAAGGGAAAAGAGACCTCCTGCACACATCAGAGAGCCCTCCTAAACACATCCTACACACTAACAAGAGGCCTCCTACACAGGCCCTAGAGTCCTCCTGCACATGTTATAAAGCCCTCCGACACACATGCTAGAACGCTCTTTCACCTGTCCTATATCCCTCCTGCACACGTCCTAGATCCTTAATTCACAAGTCCTGCAGCCCTCCTACGCATGTCCTAGACCCTCCTATACACATCCTAGAGTCCTCCTACATGCATCCTGGAGCACGCCTACACACGTCCTAGACCCCTCCGGCATACCTCTTACAGCCCTCCTGCACACATCCTACAGACCTCCTGCACATGTCCTAAGGCCCTCCTATACACGTCCATGGGCCCTCCTACCCACGTACTAGATCCCTCCTACACATGTCCTAGAGCCCTCATTCACAGGTCCTACAGCCTCCTGCACACATCCTAGATCCTCCTACACACAACCAAGAGCCCTCCTACAGAGGCCCTAGAGTCCTGCTGCACATGTCATAAAGCCCTCGTAAACACATGCTAGAGCCCTCTTTCACCCATCCTACATCCCTCCTGCACACGTCCTAGATCCTTAATTCACAATTCCTGCAGCCCTCCTATGCATGTCCTAGACCCTCCTACACACATCCTAGAGCCCTCCTACACACATCCTAGAGCCCTCCTACACACGTCCTAGAGCCCTCCTACACACGTCCTGGAACACTCCTACACATATCCTAGAGCTCTCCTGCAAACGTCCTACGACCCTCCTGCATACGTCCTACAGCGTTCCTGCACACATCCTACAGACCTCCTGCACACGTCCTACTGCCCTCCTATGCACGTCCCTGAGCCCTCCGACACACGTCCTATAGTTTTTCAGCACACATCCTACAGCAATCTTTCACATGTACTACAGCCCTCCACCCCGTCTTATAGCCCTACTTCACACAACCTACAAACCTCCTGAACACGTCCTACAGCCCTCCTACACATGTCCTGGAGCACTTCGACACGTTTTAGAGCCCTCATTCACAGGTCCTACAGCATCCTGCACACGTCCTAGATCCTCCTACACACAACCAAGAGCCCTCCTACACATGTCCTAGAGTCCTCCTGCACATGACATAACCCACTCGTACATATGTGCTAGAGCCCTCGTTCACCCATCCTACACCCCTCCTGCACACATCCTAGAGCCTTAATTCACATCCTGCAGACCTCCTACAAAATTCTAGAGTCTTAATTCAAAAGTACTGCAGCCCTCCTATGCACGTCATAGAACCCTCCTAAACACATCCTAGAGCCCTCCTACACACGTCCTGGAACACTCCTACACATATCCTAGAGCTCTCCTGCACACATCCTACAGCCCTCCTGCACAGTCCTACAGCCTTCCTGCACACATCCTACACACCTCCTGCACACGTCCTACAGCCCTCCTACGCACATCCCTGAGCCCTCCAACACACATCCTACAGTTTTTCAGCACACATCCTACAGCACTCTTTCACATGTACTACAGACCTCCTTCACCAGTCCTATAGGCCTACTTCACACATCCTACAGACCTCCTGAACACATCCTACAGCCCTCCTACACATGTCCTGGAGCACTTCGACACACATCCTAGAGCCCTCCTTTGTACGTCCTACAGCCCTCCTGCACACATCCTAGATCCTCCTACACTCAACGAAGAGCACTCCTACACAGGTCATAGAGTCCTCCTGCACATCCCATAAAGCCCTCGTACACACATGATAGAGCCCTCCTTCAGCCGTCCTACATCCCTCCTGCACATGTCCTAGGTCCTTAATTCTGAAGTCCTGCAGCCCTCCTATGCATGTCCTAGACCCTCCTACACACGTCCTAGAGTCCTCCTACACTTGTCCTACAGCCCTCATTCACGGGTCCTAAAGCCTCCTGCACACGTCCTAGTTCCTCCTACACACAACCAAGAGCCCTCCTACACAGGCCCTAGAGTCCTCCTGCACATGTCATAAAGCCCTCGTATACACATGTTAGAGCCCTCTTTCACCCGTCCTACATCCCTCCTGCACACGTCCTAGATCCTTAATTCACAATTCCTGCAGCCCTCCTACGCATGTCCTAGACCCTCCTACACACGTCCTAGAGCCCTCCTACATACATCCTGGAGCACTCCTACACACATGCTAGATCTCTCCTGCACACGTCCTAGAGCCTTAAATCACAAGTACTGCAGCCCTCCTATGCACATCCTCGAGCCTTAATTTACTTCTCCTGCAGACCTCCTACACAAACCTAGATTCTTAATTCACAAGTCCTGCAGCCCTCTTACACACATCCTAGAACCCTCCTACACACGTCCTAGAGCCCTCCTTCACACATTGTACAGCCCTCCTGCACACGTCCTATATCTTCTCACACACATCCAAGAACACTCCTACACACGTACTAGAACCCTCCTGCACACATCCTACAGTCCACATTTACAAGTCGAACAGCCCTCCTACACATGTCCTAGAGCCCTCCTACACACGTCCTAGAGCCCTCCGGCACGTGCCCTACAATGCTCCTGCAAAGGTACCAGAGGCCTCCTGCACACATCAGAGAGCCCTCCTTCACACGTCCTAAAGCCGTCTTGCACACATCCTAGAGACCTCCTGCACACGTCCTACAGACCTCTTTCACAAGACCTACAGCCCTCCTACACACGTCCTAGAGTCCTGCTACACACGTCCTAGAGTCCTCCTACATACGTCCTAAAGCACTCATGCACATGTCGTACAACCCTCCTGCAAAGGGACTAGAGACCTCCTGCACACATCAGAGAGCCCTCCTAAACACGTCCTAGAGCCATCCTTAACATGTCTGACAGACCTTCTGCAAACATCCTAGATCCCTCCTACACACATCCTAGAGCCCTCCTACACAGATCCTAGATCCCTCCAGCACATGTCATAAAGCCCTCGTACACACATGCTAGAGCCCTCCTTCACACATCCTACAGCCTCCTGCACACGTCCTAGATCCTCCTACACACTACCAAGAGCCCTCCTACACAGGCCCTAGAATCCTCCTGCACATGTCATAAAGCCCTCCTACACACATGCTGGAACCCTCTTTCACCTGTCCTATATTCCTCCTGCACTCGCCCTGAATCCTTAATTCACAAGTCCTGCAGCCCTCCTACACATGACCTAGACCCTCCTACACATGTCCTAGAGCCCTCCTACTCATGTCCTACAGCCCTCATTCACAGGTCCTACAGCCTCCTGCACACGTCCTAGATCCTCCTACACACTACCAAGAGCCCTCCTACACAGGCCCTAGAATCCTCCTGCACATGTCATAAAGCCCTCCTACACACATGCTGGAACCCTCTTTCACCCGTCCTACATCCCTCCTGCACACGTCCTAGATCCTTAATTCACAATTCCTGCAGCCCTCCTACGCATGTCCTAGACCCTCCTACACACGTCCTAGAGCCCTCCTACATACATCCTGGAGCACTCCTACACACATCCTAGATCTCTCCTGCACACGTCCTAGAGCCTTAAATCAGAAGTCCTGGGGCCCTCCTATGCACATCCTAGAGCCTTAATTCACTTTTCCTGCAGACCTCCTACACAAACCTATAGTCTTAATTCACAAGACCTGCAGCCCTCCTACGCACGTCCTAGAACTGTCCTAAACACATCCTAGAGCCCTCCTACACACGTCCTGGAACACTCTTACACACGTCCTAGACACCACCTGCACACGTCCTACAGCCCTCCTGCACACATCCTACAGCCCTCCTGCACACGTCCTACTGCCCTCCTATACACGTCCCTGAGCCCTCCAACACACATTCCTGAGCCCTCCTTCACACGTCCTACAGCCCTACTTCATACATCCTACAGTCTCTCTGCACACTTCCTACAGAACTCTTGTACATGTACTGCATCCCTCCTGCAAACGTCCTACAGCCCTACTTCACACGTCCTACAGACCTCCTTAACACGTCCTAGAGCCCTCCTACATACGTCGTAGAGCCCTACGAAACATGTCCTAGAGCCCTTCGACACACTTCCTAGATCCCTCCTTCACAGGTCCTACAGTCTTTCTGCACACATCCTAAAGCACTCTTGCACATGTACTAGAACCATCTGGCACACCTCCTACAGCCCCACTTCACACATCCTACAGAACTCCTGCACATGTCCCAGAGCCCTCCTCAACACATTTTAGACCTCCCATTCACATGTCCTACAGCCCTCCTACAAACGTTTTAGAGCCCTCCTACAATCTTCTTAGATCCCTCCTAAACACATATTAGAGCACTCCTACACACGTGCTACAGACCGCCTACACACCGCTTTCAGCCCTCCTGCACATGTCACAGGGTCCTCCTGCACACGTCATAGAGCCCTTCTGCAAAGAACCTTGAGCACTCCTACACACATCCTAGATCTCACCTGCACACGTCCTAGAGTCTTAAATCACAAGTCCTGCAGCCCTCCTACGCACATCCTAGAGCCTTAGTTCAAAAGTCCTGCAGACCTCCTACACAAACCTAGAGTCTTAATTCACAAGTCCTGCAGCCCTCTGATGCACGTCCTAGAAGTGTCCTGAACACATCCTAGAGCCCTCCTACACACGTCCTGGAACACTCCTACACATATCCTAGAGCTCTCCTGCACATGTCCTACAGCCCTCCTGCACACCTCCTACAGCCTTCCTGCACACATCCTACAGACCTCCTGCACATGTCCTACAGCCCTCCTACGCACGTTGCTGAGCCCTCCGACACACGTCCCAGAGCCCTCCTTCACACTTCCTACAGTTTTTCTGCACACATCCTACAGCACTCTATCACATGTACTACAACCCTCCTTCACCCGTCTTACAGCCCTACTTCACACATACTACAGACCTCCTGAACATGTCCTACAGCCCTCCTACACATGTCCTGGAGCACTTCGACACAGGTCCTAGAGCCCTCCTTCCCACGCCCTACAGCCCTCCTGCACACATCCTAGATCCTCCTACACACAACCAAGAGCCCTCCTACACAGTTCCTAGCGTCCTCCTGCACATGTCATAGAGCCCTCCTACACACATCTAGAGCCCTTCGACACACTTCCTAGATCCCTCCTTCACAGGTCCTACAGTGTTTCTGCACAATCCTAAAGCACTCTTGCACATGTACTAGAGCCCTCTGGCACACCTCCTACAGCCCCACTTCACACGTCCTATAGACCTCCTGAACATGTCTCAGAGTCCTCCTCAACACATTGTAGAGCTCTCATTCACATGTCCTACAGCCCTCCTACAAACGTTTTAGAGCCCTCCTACAATCTTCTTAGGTCCCTCCTAAACACATATTAGAGCACTCCTATACACGTGCTTCAGACTGCCTACACACCTCTTTCAGCCCTCCTGCACACGTCCTACAGCCCTCCTACGCATGTCCCTGAGCCCTCTGACACAAGGCCTACAGTTTTTCAGCACACATCCTACAGCACACTTTCACATGTACTACCGCCCTCCTTCACCCGTCCAATAGCCCTACTTCACACATCCTACAGACCTACTGAACACGTCCTACTGCCCTCCTACACATCTCCTGGAGCACTTCGACACACGTACTACAGCCCTCCTTCCTACAACCTACAGCCCTCCTGCACACATCCTAGATCCTCCTACACACAACCAAGAGCCCAACTTCACAGGTCCTAGAGTCCTCCTGCACATGTCATAAAGCCCTCATACACACATGCTAGAGCCCTCTTTCTTCCGTCCTACATCCCTCCTGCACACGTCCTCGATCCATATTTCACAAGTCCTGCATCACTCCAACGCATGTCCTAGACCCTCCTACATGCGTCCTAGAGCCCTCCTACATATGTCCTGGAGCACTCCTTCACACGTCCTAGACCTGTCCTGCACACGTCTTAGAGCCCTCCTGCACACGTCCTACAGACCTCCTGCACACGTCCCAGTGCCCTCCTCAACACATTGTAGAGCTCTCACTCACATGTCCCACAGTCCTCCTACACACATTTTAGCGCCATACTACACACTTGTTAGATCCCTCTTAAACACATATTAGAACACTCCTACACACCTGCTAAAGACCTTGTACACACCTCTTTCAGCCCTCCTGCACATGTCACAGAGCCCTCCTGCACACATCATAGAGCCCTTCTGCAAATGACCTAGAGCCCTCCTACACATGTCCTCGAGCCCTCCTGCACATGACTTAAAGCTCTCCTGTACACAACCTAGAGTTCTCCTGCACACGACCTACAGTCCTCCTGCACACGTCCTTGAGCCCTTCTTCACAAATCCTACAGCCCTGGTACACATGTAATTGAGCCCTCCTACACTCTTCTTCGATGGCTCCTAAACACGTATTAGGGCCCTCCTACACACATCATAGTGATCTCCTGCACACATCCTACAGCTCTCCTTCACACGTCTTACATCCTTTCTGCACATGTCCTAGAGCCTTAACTCACAATTCCTGTAGCCCTCCTACACACATCCAAGAACCCTCCTATGCACGTCCTAGTGCCCTCCTGCACACGTCCTACAGCCCTCTTTCACAAGTCGTACAGCCCTCCTACACACGTCCCTGAGCCCTCCTGCACATGTCTTACAACACTTTTGCAAACGTACTACAGCCCTCCTGCACACATCAGAGAGCCCACCTTCACACGTCCTACAGGCATCCAGGAAACATCCTAGAGACCTCCCGCACACCACCTACAGCCCTCCTTCACAAGTCCTACAACCCTCCTACACACATACTAGAGTCCTCCTACACACATCCTAGAGCCCTCCAACACACGTCCAAGAGCCGTCCTGAACATGTCCTACAACCCTTCTGCAAGGGTACTAGAGCCTCCTGCACACATCAGAGAGCCCTCCTTCAACGTCCTATAGCAATTTTACAAACCTTCCAGACCTCCTGCACACGTCATACAGCCCTCCTTCACAAGTCCTACAGCCTTCCTACACAGGTCCTAGAGCCATCCTTAACATGTCTGACAACCCTTCTGCAAACATCCTAGATCTCTCCTACACATCCTCGAGTCCTCCTACACTGATCCTAGATCCCTCCAGCATATGTCATAACGCCCTTGTACACACATGCTACAGCCCTCCTTCACACATCCTACAGCCCTCCTGCACATGACCTAGAGCCCTCATGCTCATGTCGTGGAGCACTCCTACACACATCCTAGAGCTCTCTTTCACACGTCTTACAGCCCTCCAGCACCCATCCTAGATCCTCCTACACATAACCAAGAGGCCTCCGACACATATCCTAGAGTCCTCCTGCACATGTCATAAACCCTTCGTACACACATGCTAGAGCCCTCCTTCACCCATCCTACATCCCTCTTGCACACATCCTAGAGCCATAACTCACAAGTCCTGCAGCCCTCCTACACACATCCTAGAGTCTTAATTCACAATTCCTGCAGCCCTCCTACGCACATCCTAGAACCCTCCTAAACACATCCCAGAGCCCTCCTACACACATACTGGAGCACTTCTACACATATCCTAGAGCTCTCCTGCACACATCCTACACCCTATTGCACACAGCTTACACTCCTCCTGAACACATCCTTCAGCCCTCATCCACACGTCCCTGAGCCCTTCTAAACACGTCCTAGAGCCCTCCTGCACATGTCTTAAAGCCCTCTTGCACACATTTTAAAGCCCTCTTGCACAGGACCTAGAGCCCTACTTGACACGTCCTACATTCCTCCTATACACGTCATAAAGCCCTCCTAAACACGTCCTATAGCCCTCCCAAAAACGTCCTAGAGCCCTCGTACACACATCCTATACCACTCCAACACACGTCCTATCGCCCTCCTACATAGGTCCTACAGCCCTCCTGCACACATACAACAGCCCTCCTTCAAATGTCCTACAGCTTCCTGCACTCATCCTAGAGCCCTCCTTCACACGTCCTACAGCCCTCCTTCACATATCCTTCAACCCTTCTAAATTTGTCCTAGAGCCCTCCTACATATGTCTTAGATAACTCCTAATCACGTACTAGAGCTGTCCTACATTCAACCTAAAGCCTTCCTACTCACGTCATACAGCCCTCATGCACACTTCCAACAGCCCTCCTGCGCTCATCATAGAGCCCTCCTGCACAACCCTTGAGCCTCCTTCACACATCCTACAGCCCTAATGTAAAATTCACACAGACCTCTTGCACACATCTTTGAGCCCTCATTTACGCTACCTACAGCCCTCCTACACATGTCCCAGCGCCCTCCAACACACTTCCTACAGCCTTCCTGTACATGTTTTACAGCCATCCTGCAAACATCTTAGATCCCTCCTGCACATGTCACAGAGCCTTCCTCCACACGTTCTAGAGCCCTCCATCACACATCCTCCACCCTCCTGCAAAGGTCCTACAACCCTTCTACACACGTCCTAAAGCCCTCCTACACACGTGCTACAGACCTCATGCACACGTCCTACATCCTGCCTGCACAACACACTCATACCTCCTTCTCACATCTTTGAGCCCTCCTTCACAAGACCTAGAGCCCTCTTTCAAACGTCCTACAGCCCTCCTGCTCACGTCCTAGAGTTCTACTTCACACGTCCTTCAGACTTCCTTCAAAAGTCCTACAGCCCTCTACACATGTCCTTGAGCCCTCTTTACACATCCTACACCCTCCTGCACACGACCTAGATCATCCTGCACACAACCAAGAGCCTTTTTACACAGGCCCTAGAGTCCTCCTGCACATGTCATAAAGGCCTCGTACACACATGCTAGAGCCCTCTATCACCCGTCCTACATCCCTCCTGCACACGTCTAGATCCTTAATTCACAAGTCCTGCAGCCCTCCTACGCATGATGTAGAACCTCTGACACACGTCCTAGAACCCTCTTGCACATGCCCTACAGCCCTCCTGCACACATCCTACAGACCTCCTGCACACGTCCTACAGCCCTCCTACACACGACCCTGAGCCCTCCTACACATGTCCTAGAGCCCTCCTTCCTACGTCCTACAGAATTTCTGCACACATCCTACAGCATTCTTGCACATGTACTACAGTCCTCCGGCACACGTCATACAGCCCTATGACACGTCCTACAGACCTCCTTAACACGTCCAAGAGCCCTCCTACACACCTCCTAGAACCCTCCTACACATGTCCTGGAGCACTCCTATACACCTCCTAGAGCCCTCCTTCAGCCTTCCTACATCCCTCCTGCACATGTCCTAGAGCATTAATTCACAAGTCCTGCAGCCCTCCTACACACTTTCTAGAAGCCTCCTACACACATCCTGGAGCACTCCTACACACATCTTAGAGTTGTCCTGCACACGTCCTACAACCCTCCTGAACATGTCCTACGGACCTCCTGCACACGCCCTATAGCCCTCCTCTCGCATCCCTGAGCCCCATACAGGCATCCTAGAGCCCTCCGACACACTTCCTACAGCTCTCCTTCACATGTCCTACAGTCTTTCTGCACACAGCCTACAGCAGTCTTGCGCATGTACTAGAGCCCTCCGGCACACGTCCTACAGCCCTACTTCACACATCTTACAGACCTCCTGTACATGTTCCAGAGCACTCCTCAGCACATCGTGGAGCTCTCATTCACATGTCATACAGCACTCCTACATATGTTTTAGAGCCCTCCTACACACTTCTTAGATCCATGCTAATCACATATTAGAGCACTCCTACACACGTGGTACAGACCTCGTACACACCTCTCTCAGCCCTCCTGCACATGTCACAGACTCTCCTGCACACGTCATAGAGCCCTTCTGCAAACAACCTAGAGCACTCCTACACTCATCCTAGAGCCCTCCTGCACATGACTTAAGGCTCTCCTGCACAAATCCTAGAGTTCTCCTGCACACGACCAACAGTACTCTTGCACAGGTCCTTGAGCCCTCCTTCATAAATCCTACAGCCCTGGTACACATGGAATTGAGCCATCCTACACACTTCTTAGATCCTTCCTAAACACGTATTAGAGCCCTCTACACACATCCTGGAGCATTCCTGCAAATGACCTACTGTTCACCTTCACACGTCCTATATCCCTTCTGCACATGTCCTAGAGCCTTAATTAACAAGTCCTGCAGGCCCCCTACACCCATCCTATAATGCTCCTACACACGTCCTAAACCCCTACATCATGTGTTGTACAGCTCTCCTGCACACTTCCTAGATCCTCTCACACACATCCAAGAGTCCACCTACACACGTCCTAGAGCCCTCCTGCACACATTCTACAGCCATCCTTCACAAGTCGTACAGCCCTCCTACACATGTTCTAGAGCCCTCCTGCACATGTCCTACAACCCTCCTGCAAAGGTACTAGAGCCGTCCTGCACACATCAGAGAGCCCTCCTTCACACGTCCTACAGCCATCATGCAAGAGTCCTAGAGTCCTCCTACACACATCCTAGAGTCCTCCTACACACGTGCTATTGCCCTCCTGTACATGTCCTACAAGCCTCCTGCAAAAGTACTAGAGACTTCCTGCACCCATTAGAGAGCTCTCCTAAACACATCCCAGAGCCATACTTAACATGTCTGACAGCCCTTCTGCAAACATCCTGGATCCCTCCTACACACCTCGTAGAGCTCTCCTACACAGATCCTAGATCCCTCCAGCACATTTCATAAAGCCCTCATACACACGTGCTAGAGCCCTCATTCACACATTGTACAGCCCTCCTGCACACGACTTAGAGCCCTCCTGCACATGACTTGGAGCACTCTCACACCCATCCTAGAGCACTCCTTCACACGTCCTACAGCCCTCCAGCACACATCCTAGATCCTCCTACAGACAACCAAGAGCCCTCCGACACATGTCCTAGAGTCCTCCTACACATGTCATAAACCCCTTGTACACACGTGCTAGAGCCCTCCTTCACACATCCTATATCCCTCCTGCACAAATACTAGAGCCTTAATTCACAAGTCCTGCAGCCCTCCTACGAATGTCCTAGAACTCTCCTAAACACATCTAAGAGCCCTCCTACACACGTCCTGGAGCACTCCTACACATATTCTAGAGCTCTCCTGCACACGTCTTACACCCACCTGCACACGTCTTACACACTTACTGAACAGGTCCTACAGCTCCCATCAACACATCCCTGAGCCCCCCTACACACGTTATAGAGCCCTCCTGCTCACGTCTTAAAACCCTCTTGCACACAGCTTAAAGCCCTCTTGCACAGGACCTAGAGCCCTACTTGACAGATCCTACAATACTCCTATACAAGCCATAAAGCCCTAGTACCCACATCTTATAGCCCTTCCAAAAACGTCCTAGAGCCCTCCTGCACACATCCTATGGCCCTCCTACACAGGTCCTACAACCCTCCTGCACACATATTACAACCCTCCTTCAAATGTCCTACAGCCTCCTGCACTCATCATAGAGCCCTCCTTCAAACATCCTACAGTCCTCTTCACATATCCTTCAACCCTTCTAAATTTGTCCTAGAGCCCTCCTACACATGTCTTAGATCCCTCCAAAACATGTACTAGAGGCCTCCTACATACATCCTAGAGCCCTCCTACACATGTCATAGAGCCCTCATGCACATTTCCAACAGCCCTCCTGCACTCATCATAGAGTCCTCCTGCACAACCCTTGAGCCCTCCTTCAAAAATCCTACAGCCCTCCTGTACAATTCACACAGACCTCTTGCACACATCTTCGGACCCTCATTTAAGTGACCTACAGCCCTCCTACACACGTCCCAGAGCCCCCCAACACACTTCCAAGAGTCCTCCTGTACACATTTTACAGCCATCCTGCAAACGTCCTAGATCCCTCCTGAACACCACACAGAGCCCTCCTTCACACTAGAGACCTCCTGCACACATCAGAGAGCCCTCCTAGACACGTCCTAGAGCCCTCCTTCACACATCCTCCACCCTCCTGCAAAGGTCCTACAACCCTCCTACACACGTCCTAAAGCCCTCCTACACACGTGCTACAGCCCTCATGCACACGTCCTATATAACCCCTGCACAATTCACACATACCTCCTGCTCACAACTTTGAGCCCTCCTCCACAAGACCTAGAGCCCTCTTTCACACGTCCTACAACCCTCCTGCTCATGTCCTAGAGTCCTACTTCACACGTCCTTCAGCCCTCCTTCAAAAGTCCTACAGCCCTCCTACACATATCCCAGAGACCTCCTACACACGTCCTAGAGCCCTACCACACATGTCTGAGAGCCCTCTTTCACACGTCCTACAGCCCTCCTGCACACATCCTACAGACATCCTGCACATGTCCTACAGCCCTCCTACACACGTTCCTGAGCACTCCTACACACGTACCTGAGCCCTCCTACACAACTCCTAGAGATCTAATTCACACGTCCTAAAGTCTTTCTATACACATCCTACAGTACACTTGCACATGTACTACAGCCCTCCTGCACACGTCCTACAGCCCTATTTCACACATCCTACAGACCTCCTGAACACGTCCTAGAACCCTCCCACACAACTCCTAGATCTCTCCTACACATGTACTGGAGCACTCCTACACACCTACTAGAGCCCACCTTCACCCGTCCTACATCTCTCCTGCACACATCCTAGAGCCTTAATACACAAGTCCTGCAGCCCTCCTACACACATCCTAGAACCCTCCTACATACATCCTGGAGCACTCCAACACACGTCCTAGAGCCCTCCTGCACACGTCTTAAAGCCCTCTTGCACACGACCTAGAACCCTTCTTGACACGTCCTACATTCCTCCTATACACGTTATAAAGCCCTCCTACACACCTCATATAGCCCTCCCAAAAACGTCCTAGAGCCCTCCTACACACGTCCTATATCCCTCCCATACACGTCCTACAGCACTCCTACACACATCCCAGAGCCCTCCAACACACTTCCTAGAGCCCTCCTGCATACGTTCTACAGCCATCCTCCAAAGGTACTAGATCCCTCCAGAAAACGTCACAGGACCCTCCTCCACACGTCCTAGAGCCCTCATTCACACATCCTCCTCCCACCTGCAAAGATACTACAATCCTCCTACACACGTCTTACAGCCCTCCTACACACCTCCTACAGCCCTCATGCACATGTTCTACATCCTGCCTGCACAATTCACACACACCTCCTGCTCACATCCTTGAGCCCTCCTTCACAAGACTTAGAGCCCTCTTTCACATGTCCTACAACCCTCCTGCACACATCGTAGATCCTTAAGTCACAAGTCCTGCAGGCAACCTATGCATGTCCTACACCCTTCTACACAAATCCTAGAGCCCTCCAACATACATCCTGGAGCACTCCTACACATGTCCTGGACCCCTCCTGCACACATCCTACAGCCTTCCTGCACACGTCCTACTGCCCTCCTATACACGTCCCTGAGCCCTCCAACACACATACCTGAGCCCTCCTTCACATGTCCTAGAGCCCTCCTTTACACATCCAACAGTCTTTCTGCACATTTCATACAGAACTCTTGTACATGTAATACAACCCTCCTTCACCCATTATACAGCCCTACTTCACACATACTACAAACCTCCTGAACATGTCCTACAGCCCTCTTACACATGTCTTGGAGCACTTCGACACAGGTCCTAGAGCCCTACTTCCCACGTCCTACAGCCCTCCTGCACACATCCTAGATCCTCCTACACACAACCAAGAGCCCTCCTACACAGGTCCTAGTGTCCTCCTGCACATGTCATAGAGCCTGCCTACACACATCCTAGAGCCCTTCGACATACTTCCTAGATCCCTCCTTCACAGGTCCTACAGTCTTTCTGCACACATCCTAAAGCACTCTTGCACATGTACTAGAGCCCTCTGGCACACCTCCTACAGCCCGACTTCACACGTCCTACAGACCTCCTGCACATGTCCCAGAGCCCTCCTCAACACATTGTAGAGCTCTCATTCACATGTCCTACAGCCCTCCTACAAACGTTTTAGAGCCCTCCTACAATCTTCTTAGATCCCTCCTAAACACATATTAGAGCACTCCTACACACGTGCTACAGACCGCCTACACACCTCTTTCACCCCTCCTGCACATGTCACAGGGCCCTCCTACACACGTCCTAGAGCCCTCCGGCACATGCCCTACAACCCTCCTTCAAAGGTAATAGAGCCCTCCTGCACACATCAGAGAGCCCTCCTTCACATGTCCTAAAGTCATCTTGCACACATCCTAGAGATCTCCTGCACACGTCCTACAGACCTCCTCCACAAGACCTACAGCCCTCCTACACACGTCCTAGAACCCTTCTACACACGTCATAGAGTCCTCCTACTTACGTCCTACAGCCCTCCTGCACATGTCCTACAACCCTCCTGCAAAGGGACTAGAGACGTCCTGCACACATCAGAGAGCCCTCCTAGACACGTCCTAGAGCCTTCCTTACATGTCTGACAGACCTACTGCAAATATCCTAGATCCCTCCTACACACATCCTAGAGCCCTCCTACACAGATCCTAGATCCCTCCAGCACATGTCATAAAGCCCTCGTACACACATGCTAGAGCCCTCCTTCACACATCCTACAGCCCTCCTGCACACGACCTAGAGACCTCCTGCACATGTCCTGGATCACTCTTATACACATCCTAGAGCCCTCCTTCCTACCTCCTACAGCCCCCCTGCACACATCCTAGATCCTCCTACACACAAAAATGAGCCCTCCTACACAGGTCTACAGTCCTCCTGCACATGTCATAAAGCCCTCGTACACACATGCTAGAGCCCTCTTTCAGCCGTCCTACATCCCTCCTGTACACGTCCTACATCCCTAATTCACAATTCCTGCAGCCCTCCTACGCATGTCCTAGAACCTCCTACACACGTCCTAGAGCCTTCCTACATACCTCCTGGGGCACTCCTACACACATCCTAGATCTCTCTTGCACACGTACTAGAGCCTTAATTAACAAGTCCTGCAGCCCTCCTACGCACATCCTGCAGCCTTAATTCACAAGTCCTGCAGACCTCCTACAGAAACCTCTAGTCTTAATTCACAAGTCCTTCAGCCCTCTTATGCACGTCTTCGAACCCTCCTAAACACATCATACAGCCCCCCTACACAAGTCCTGGAACACTCCTACACATATCCTAGAGCTCTCCTACACATGTCCTACAGCCCTCCTGCACACCTCCTACAGCCTTCCTGCACACATCCTACAAACCTCCTGCACACGTCCTACAGCCCTCCTACGCACGTCCCTGAGCCCTCCGACACACGTCCCAGAGCCCTCCTTCACACTTCCTACAGTTTATCTGCACACATCCTACAGCACTCTTTCACATGTACTACAACCCTCCTTCACCCGTCCTACACCCCTACTTCACACATACTACAGACCTCCTGAACATGTCCTACAGCCCTCCTACACATGTCCTGGAGCACTTAGACACAGGTCCTAGAGCCCTCCTTCCCACGTCCTAAAGCCCTCCTGCACACATCCTAGATCCTCCTACACACAACCAAGAGCCCTCCTACACATGTCCTAGAGCCCTCCATCACATGCCTCACAACCCTCCTGCAAAGGTACTAGAGCCCTCCTGCACACATCAGAGAGCCCTCCTTCACACGTCCTAAAGCCATCTTGCACACAATCTAGAGACCTCCTGCACACATCCTACAGACCTCCTTCACAAGACCTACAGCCCTTCTGCACACGTCCTAGAGTCCTTCTACACATGTACTAGAGTCCTCCTACATACGTCCTTGAGCCCTCCTGCACATGTCCTACAACCCTCCTGCAAAGGGACTAGAGACCTCCTGCACACATCAGGGAGACCTTCTAAACACGTCCTAGAGCCATCCTTAACATGTCTGAAAGACCTTCTGCAAACATCCTAGATCCCTCCTACACACATCCTAGAGCCTTCCTACAGAGATCCTAGATCCCTCCAGCACGTGTCATAAAGTCCTCGTACACACATGCTAGAGCCCTCCTTCAAACATCCTACACCTTCCTGCACGTGTCCTAGATCCTCCTACACACTACCAAGAACCCTCCAACAAAGGCCCTAGAGTCATCCTGCACATGTCATAAAGCCCTCCTACAAACATGCTAGAACCCGCTTTCACCTGTCCTATATCCCTCCTGCACACGTCCTAGATCCTTAATTCACCAGTCCTGCAGCCCTCCTACGCATGTCCTAGACCCTCCTACACACATCCTAGAGCCCTCCAACATACATCGTGGAGCACTCCTACGCACATCCTAGACCCGTCCTGCACATGTCCTACAGCCCTTCTGCACACATCCTACAGACCTCCTGCACACGTCCTACTGACCTCCTATACACGTCCCTGAGCCCTCCAACACACATAACTGAGCCCTCCTTCACACTTCCTAGAGCCCTCCTACATACATCCTACAGTCTTTCTGCACACTTCCTACCCAACTCTTGTACATGTACTACAACCCTCCTGCACACGTCCTACAGCCCTACTTCACACGTCCTACAGACCACCTTAACACCTCCTGGAGCCCTCCTACCCACGTCCTAGATCCCTCCTCCACATGTCCTAGACCCCTCATTCACAGGTCCTACAGCCTCCTGCACACATCCTAGATCCTCCTACACACTACCAAGAGCCCTCCTACACAGGCCCTAGAGTCCTCCTGCACATGTCATAAAGCCCTCGTAAACACATGATAGAGCCCTCTTTCACCCGTCCTACATCCCTCCTGCACACGTCCTAGATCTTTAATTCACAATTCCTGCAGCCCTCCTACGCATGTTCTAGACCCTCCTACACACATCCTAGAGCCCTCCTACATACATCTTGGAGCACTCCTACACACATCCTAGGTCTCTCCTGCACACGTCCTAGAGCCTTAATTCACATGTCCTGCAGCCCTCCTACGCACGTCCTGGAGCCCTCCTTCAGACGTTCTACAGCCGTCCTGCACACATCCTAGATCCTCTCACACACATCCAAGAACACTCCTACACACGTCCTACAACCCTCCTGCACACATCCTACAATCCACATTCACAAGTCGAACAGCCCTCCTACACATGTCCTAGAGCCCTCCTACACAAGTCCTAGAACCCTCCGGTACATGCCCTACAACCCTCCTTCAAAGGTACTAGAGCCCTCCTTCACACGTCCTAAAGCCATCTTGCACACCTCCTAGAGACCTTCTGCACACGTCCTACAGACATCCTTCACAAGACCTACAGCCCTCCTACACACGTCCTAGAGTCCTTCTACACACATCCTAGAGTCCTCCTACATACGTCCTAGAGCCCTCCTGCACATGTCCTACAACCCTCTGCAAAGGGACTAGAGACCTCCTGCACACATCAGAGAGCCCTCCTAAACACGTCCTAGAGACATCCTTAACATGTCTGACAGACCTTCTGCAAACATCCTAGATCCCTCCTACACACACCCTAGAGCCCTCCTACACAGATCCTAGATCCCTCCAGCACATGTCATAAAGCCCTTGTACCCACATGCTAGAGCCCTCCTTCAAACATCCTACAGCCTCCTGCACACGTCCTAGATCCTCCTATACACTACCAAGAGCCCTCCGACACAGGCCCTAGAGTCCTCCTGCACATGTAATAAAGCCCTCCTACACACATGCTAGAACCCTCTTTCACCTGTCCTATATCCCTCCAGCACACGTCCTAGATCCTTAATTCACCAGTCCTGCAGCCCTCCTACACATGGCCTAGACCCTCATACACACATCCTAGAGCCCTCCGACATACATCCTGGAGCACTCCTACGCACATCCTAGACCCCTCCTGCACACGGCCTACAGCCCTCCTGCACACATCCTACAGACCTCCTGCACACGTCCTACTGCCCTCCTATACACGTCCCTGAGCCCTCCAACACACAAACCTGAGCCCTCCTTCACACTTCCTAGAGTCCTCCTACATACATCCTACAGTCCTTCTGCACACTTCCTACATAACTCTTGTACATGTACTACAGCCCTCCTGCACACGTCCTACAGACCTACTTCACACTTCCTACAGACCTCCTTAACACGTCCTAGAGCCCTCCTACCCACATCCTAGATCCCTCCTACACATGTCCTAGAGCCCTCATTCACAGGTTCTACAGCCTCCTGCACACGTTCTAGAACCTCCTACACACTACCAAGAGCCATCCTACACAGGTCTTAGAGTCCTCCTGCATCTGTCATAAAGCCCTTGTAAACACATGATAGAGCCCTCTTTCACCCGTCCTACATCCCTCCTACACACGTCCTAGATCCTTAATTCAGAATTCCTGCAGCCCTCCTATTCATGTCCTAGACCCTCCTACACACGTCCTAGAGCCCTCCTACATACATCCTGCAGCACTCCTATACACATCCTAGGTCTCTCCTGCACACGTCCTAGAGCCTTAATTCACAAGTCCTGCAGCCCTCCTACACACATCCTAGAGCCTTTATTCACAAGTCCTGCAGACGTCCTACACAAACCTAGAGTCTTAATTCACAAGTCATGCAGCCCTCCTACGCACGTCCTAGAACCCTCCTAAACACATCCTAGAGCCCTCCTACTCACGTCCTGGAATACTCCTACACATATCCTAGAGCTCTTCTGCACATGTCCTACAGCCCTCCTGCACACCACCTACAGCCCTCCTTCACAAGTCCTACAGCCCTCCTACACACCTACTATAGTCCTCCTACACACATCCTAGAGCCCTCCAACACACATCCAAGAGCCCTCCTGCACATGTCCTACAACCCTTCTGCAAAGGTACTAGAGCCACCTGCACACATCAGAGAGCCCTCCTTCAATGTTCTACAGCCATCTTACAAACCTTCTAGAGACCTCCTGCACACGTCCTACAGCCCTCCTTCACAAGTCCTACAGCCCTCCTACACACGTCCTAGAGCCATCCTTAACATGACTGACAGCCCTTCTGCAAATATCCTAGATCTCTCCTACACACATCCTAGAGCCCTCCTACTCTGATCCTAGATCCCTCCAGCACATGTCATAAAGCCCTCGTACACACGTGCTAGAGCCCTCCTTCTCACGTACTACAGCCCTCCTGTACTAGACCTATAGCCCTCCTGCTCATGTCGTGGAGCAACACACATCCTACACACATCCTAGAGCTCTCATTCACACGTCTTACAGCCCTCCAGAACACATCCTAGATCCTCCTACCCACAACCAGAGGCCTCCGACACATATCCTAGAGTCCTACTGACATGTCATAAACCCTTCATACACACATGCTAGTGCCCTCCTTCACACATCCTACAGCCCTCCTGCACACGACCTAGAGCCCTCCTGCACATGTCCTGGATCACTCTTACACACCTCCTAGAGCTCTCCTTCACACGTCCTACAGCCCTCCAGCACACATATTAGATCCTCCTACACACAACCAAGAGCCCTCCTACACATGTCCTAGAGTCCTCCTGCACATGTCATAACCCACTCGTACATATGTGCTAGAGCCCTCCTGCACCCACCCTACATCCCTCCTGCACACATCCTAGAGCCTTAATTCACAAGCCCTGCAGACCTCCTACACAATCCTAGAGTCTTAATTCACAAGTCCTGCAGCCCTCCTACGGATGTCCTAGAACCCTCCTGCACACATCCTACAGTCCACATTCACAAGTCGAATAGCCCTCCTACACATGTCCTAGAGCCCTCCTACACACGTCCTAGAGCCCTCCAGCACATGCCCTACAACCTTCCTGCAAAGGTACTAGAACCCTTTGCACACATCAGAGAGCCCTCCTTCATCGTCCTACAGCCATCTTACAAACCTTCTAGAGACCTCCTGCACATCCTACAGCCCTCCTTCACAAGTCCTGCAGCCCTCCTACACACTTTCTAGAACCCTCCTAAACACATCCTAGAGCCCTCCTACACACGTCCTGGAACACTCCTACACATATCCTAGAGCTCTCCTGCACACGTCCTACAGCCCTCCTGCACATGTCCTACATCTTCCTGCACACATCCTACACACCTCCTGCACACATCTTACAGCCCTCCTACTCACATCCATGAGCCCTCCGACACACGTCCACAGTTTTTCAGCACACATCCTACAGCACTCTTTCACGTGTACTACAGCACTCCATCACCCGTCCTATAGCCCTACTTCACACATCCTACAGACCTCCTGAACACATCCTACAGCCCTCCTACAGATGTCCTAGAGCCCTCTTGCACATGTTCTACAACCGTCCTGCAAAGGTACTAGAGCCCTCCTGCACACATCAGAGAGCCCTCCTTCACATGTCCGACAGCCATCCTGCAAAAGTCCTAGAGTCCTCCTACACACGTCCTA
>JAJEJO010042968.1:56764-69616 GCA_020662805.1 Glaucomys volans | reverse complement strand
CTAACCCTAACCCTAACCCTAACCCTAACCCTAAACCCTAACCCTAAACCCTAACCCTAACACCCTAACACCCTAACACCCTAACACCCTAACCCTAACCCTAACCCTGACACCCTAACACCCTAACACCCTAACCCTAACCCTAACCCTAACCCTAACCCTTTAACCCTAACCCTAACCCTTAGCCCTAACCCTAACCCTAAGTTAGCCCTAGCCCTAGCTCTAGTCCTAACCCTAACCCTTAACCCCTAACCCTAACCCCAACCCTAACCCTTTAACCCTAACACTCTAACCCCCTAACCCTAACCCTAACCCCTAACCCTAACCTTAACTCTAACTTAGCCCTAGCCCTATGTCTTGTCCTAAACCTAACCCTAACCCTACCCCTAACCAGAATCCTACCCCTAACCCTCTGGAAACTGCAGGCAGCCCCTGCCCTGGGCCATTCTAGATAATTCAGTCCATACTGCCCGCCCATCCTCTGGAGCTGCAGAGGTTTTGGGTTAGGGTTGTCCGGTTCCCTCAAGGATGGTTCTTCCTCCAACCTTCTGGGGAAAACTTTGGAAGCGTCTTTGTATCTGCTTCTTGCTACACCAGGTCACGGTCCTTTGGGGGTCTTGCCTTGGCAGGCTGCCCGGCGGTACCAGGAGCAGAGCCGGTGCTCCCAAATGGAGAATATCAAGGCGTTGGAACAGACTTTATGCGCAGCTGAGTGCCTCCTCAACTGGCCAATCGCCAGCTGGGAAGCCCGCACACACCCCGTCCTTCCAAACAGGATCTGCACTCGTGGGCTAAGGCTTCACGCATGCGCAGAAACTGCTAGGCGCGGCGTCTGGTTTCAACTGGCACGTGGAGGGCACTGCGCAGGCGCGCCTCCCCGCGGCTTTGGTCCAATCAGTCCTCGAGGCGGCCGCGTGCTGAGGCGTAGAACGGCCATGGCGACTAGGCCGCGACCCTCGACTGCGGAGCCCGCGGGAGGCGCGGACCCGGCCCAAGGAGCCGAGGGGGCCGGAGGTAGTGGATGGCGCGGGGCTTGGGCTGCGGGGCCCGCTGGAGCAGTGGCGGCGCGGCGTGGGAGGGCTCAGGGAGGTCGCCGGCTGAGGGGACCTCGAGGTTTCCTCGCGAACGGTTCCCGGGGGCGGGCGGCGGAGGGCCGGCCCGCGGCCTGTGCTGAGGCGGGCTCAGCGGCTCCGCCACAGCGCGCGGCCGGACACGCGCAGGACGCGCCTGTGTCCCTGAGAACCCCCGCTTTGCCTTGAGGGTGCCAGGGGCATGGGTGAGCCTGAACCGGGTCGTGCCTCCGGCCTGGCGGGCGAGGTGGCCGGGAAGAAGCCGAGGCCTGCAGGGTGCAGCCCCGAGGCGAAGGGAGCCATCGACTGGGGTGCGGAACCCCGCAGGTGCCGCCCCCCGCCCCTGGCAACCTTCGGACTCCTCCGGGGACCTCGCGACCCCCGTACGTGCCCCCCCCCACACACACACAACCTCCCGCCGCCCCCACCCCAGCACTTGCTGAAACCCCCCCACACACACACAAATCCTGGGCTCCTCTCGAGCCCTCCCGCAGCTGCCCGGCCCTCCTGACTCCTGGGCGCCTGATGATCCTGAACACCTTGGGGCTCCCAGGTACCTGCAGATCCTGAGGAACTTGCCTACCCACCCCCCTGCCTCTGGGCACAGGCCCACTGGCCCCTGCTGACAGCAGCGGGAGACTGCAGACCATCGCCACCCTAGAAAACCACGGGGTGGAAAGTGTCAGTGAGGAGTCACACAGGCCCCATACAGCTGGCAGTGTGGGAGCTGGTGTGGGTTCCTTGCAAGCTCTCCACCCATTTTTCTTCAGATGGAAGAGTTGGCATTTCTAATTGATTTTCAGGAGCTTTTAAATGATATTAATATTTTTCTAACATAAATTTTTAAAAATATAAAAATATGCAGAATTGTATGTAGTGAAAAATAAACTACTTCCTTCCTACTCGCTTGTCAACAATCCCTACCGTCGGAGGTGAGCACTGTCCAGGTATTTTTTTATGCACGTCTACAGTCTGACTAGGAAGGATCTAAATGTGGCTTACATGTGTTGGCGGACTGAACTTTTTGTAGTCACTGCATTTCTCCTTGACATTTTTAGGATCTCTTATTAGTGTGTGAATCTACCTCCTTTTCTTTAGCTACATAGCATTCTGTTAAACTCTAAGTTTTCTACTGATGAGCATTCAAGTTGTTTTGATGCTTTTACTTTGACAGATGATATTTCACTGTCATTGAACATGTCTTGCATACTTTACTTAGGATATTTAATGAATAAGTTCCTGGAATTGTACGTTTATCTTTAAAATATTGATGTAGCCAAAGTCTCTTCCAAAAAGTCACATTGGTGTCCATAGTCTCTTATCAGTAGGCCTGAGTGCTGGTTTCCTCACAGTGCACAAACACTGGTGCAGTGTTGATTTGCATTTTATGACTGAGATAGTACATATTTTCAAATATGTACTGGTCACTTACATGATTGTCACCTATGTTAGCTTTTATTTACTGTAACAAACATGGAATAACTTGAAAATACCATGAAATAACATGAAAAGGCTTATTTTGACTCCGTTTTGGAGATTTCAGTACATGATCAGTTGGCCCTGTCAATTTTCGGTCTGTGGTAAGGTAACAAATCATGGCAGGAGTGCATTGTAGAGGAAGATGCTAGCCTCATGACATCCAGGAAGCAAAAAGAGGTAGGGAGGAGAGACCATATTCCCAGTAGCCCCTTCAAGAGCATGCCCCAATGTGACTGGAAGATTTCCAAATAGACCCCACGTCTTACAGATTCTACTGCGTCCCAGTACCACCACAGACTGGGGATCAGCCCTTTCACATACATGCATAGGGAAGACAAGAATCCAAACCACCACCCAATTCTCTCTTTTTATCCACTCATCTATAAAAATGATTGTTTACCTTCACTCTATTGATTGGGAAATTGTAAAACAACTTTTTAAGAATAACTGGTGAATCTAAGCATATGTCAAAGTTGAAAACAAGGTATAATTACTCCATGAGTTCATCTTCCAGCTTTAGCAACTATTGACTATTAGCTATTCATTTCTGTTCTGTACCACACCCACTCCCTACCACCCACTTCAGTATTTCATTTTAAAGCATCCAAGACATCATAGAGTATTTCCATGTATACCTCCAGAAAATAAGCACTCTCCAGGAAAGTAATGCCATTATCATGTTTATATGGTGGAAACAATAATTCCTTCTTTTCACCAAATGGCTAGTCAATTATGAAAGTTTGTTGATGGTGTCAGTATTTTTATAATGCATTTATTTGAACTCAGATCCAAACACAGACCATTGTTTGATATTTATTGATGTCTCTCTTTGAGGGTCTACTTTCCTCCTCTTTTATCCTTAGGGGGTCTGTCTTTCTCCCTCCTTTCTTTTCCCTGAAAATTTATTTGTAAAATAGTCTTCCTGTGTAGTTTTTCAGTCTAGGTATTGCTAATTATACCCTCATAGGCCATTTAGCATGTTCTATCCTTGAATTTCTTCTGAATTGCTATTTAGATCTTATGCTTTGGTAAATCTGAGCATCATGTTTTGGCAAGAGTTCTTAGTAAATGGTAATGTCTTTTTCCTTCAGTTGGTTCATGATGTCTGATTACCTTTATTGTGATGTTAATGACATAAGTTATTTCCTAGGTCTACTAATTCATTATAGAGGGTTAAATATAGATGTATATAATGACTCTAAAATTAATATGAAATTTTACTTTACAGGAGAACAGAATCACTATTGATTATACATAGGAAAACTATTTGTATTTATATCTGTATACTTTTAACCAGATACTTTATTACATTTTCTTATATCCTTGTTTTGTATAAAATTTATAAATTTCCTATTTGTTAACGCCATCTGCCAGTTGCGGTAGTTTTCAATTCATTTCCAGTTTTGTATATCCTTTTTATTTTTTATTTATTACTTTGTGTACTTTGGGTCAACTTTGATCACAAACAGTAGGATGAGTGCAGCCCTTTGCTTTGAATTTTGTGAAGGGGCTCTGTGGTGGTATTTAACTGGAGGTGGAAAGGCTGGACACAAAGGGACCCAATTCATCTCATGTGCACTGTCTGCCTCAGGACAAGGAATAGATATTGCTCTGGCTAGAGACCTCCCCTGGCCTCTCACCCTACTACATCCTAAAATGTTTGGTTTTGTCTCCACAGGGCAGGATGTGTCCACACAAAAAATTGAAGGCTTAATGGAAATGGTGAAAAAGCTGCAGAAAGGTCAAGAGTCTCCTCTGTGTATGAGGTTTAGCCTGAGGTCTGGGGTTAGGCAGATGTGGTTTTAGTCCCAGTCCCCACACTTCACAACCTTGGGAAGTTATCCCATTCAGTTTCACTTTATTTCAAAATTTAATATTTTGAATGATAAAAAGGGCTCCATGATTCGAAATTACAGAAATATAAGGGAGTAGAAGGTCCTTTTTTTTTCTCAAATTGTTGTCCCAAGCCTCTTGCTGGTCACCTACTTGGTTCCCACAGTACTCTTGTTAGATCCAGAGGTTTTTACCTATCCAGCTTCCTTCTACCACACTTCCTGCTACCCTCTATTTGATTACCAGGCTCCTCCCTCCCCTCCTTAGGGCTGGCCTTTGCACTTACTGCCACTTTACCCAGAAAGCTGCAAGGACTGTCCCTTCATGTGATAGAGTCCATAAGACACTCCCATTCCTACTCCTGCATTCTTTAACCCTTGCCCACTTCATTTCTCATGACTGCAGTTATCACAATCTGATTCAGAATCTCTATTGGTCTGTACTTTGTCTCCCCCACCCAGAATGTGAACCCATGATGTAACACCTGTGCACAGAAGATGCTCAGTAGATTTGCATAGAGTAAGACTAGACACAGGCAGGCATCCATCATGTCTGCTCCGTTGTCAACTCAGCCTCCTTTCCTCCCTGCAGCGGGAAGTCTAGAGCCCCAGATTGAGGTCCTGATTAACCGAATTAATGAGGTTCAGCAAGGTGAGCTCAGGGATCATGGCTGTTTTCCAGAACCAGCTACGTGCTTTGCCAGCCCCTGTGCAAAGTAAAAATATAGGAGCCCATGTTAAAAAAAACAAACAAAAAACCTGGCAACTACCATAGTCTACCTGTGAACCTGGCCCTGCTACTACCTGAGCCTAGCAAGAAAGTCCTATACTGTGAAAGTTTTCTGCTCTGTAAAATCTGGGACCCTCGAGATTTGCTTGAAAACAAATATGAAATGTTACTGTTTGCAATGAGAGGTTGTACTCATTCAGTGTCTGTCCTGCTCTCTGATGAAGCAAAAAAGAAAGCCAGTGAGGAGCTGGGAGAGGCCCGGACTGTCTGGGACGCCCTACAGAAGGAACTTGACTCCTGTAAGCAATCTGGGTGTCACCAGCAGTCCCTACAATGTCTCAAGCCTCTCCTAACCAGGTCTTCATGACACTTGGCATCCTCACCAGAGCCAAGTGTCTTGCCCTCTCTGCAGCTTCATGTCCTTCATGTCCTTATCCCCTGTTCCCCTGGTAGAGTGTTCTGGAAATGCCTTCCAAGCACTTTTACCTCTGGACCTTTGTCAGGATGCTCTCTGTATTCCCCCAAATGACACAAGTCCCTTTTGCCTCATGTTACCTTCTCAAGAGAGTCCTTCCTGAGTCACCACCCTGCCTCCATGTGGTCAAATGCCCCTTCCTGCTTGATGTGTTTCATCCCAGCCCTGATGGGTATCACAAGGTCCTCACAGACACTCTGAGAATCCCAGGGCTCTTGGTGTTTACAGGGAGTGTGGGCACCAAAGGGGAGGGTACCACCTCAAGAGGTCCTCAGTTGGGTTGAGGACAGGGCTCTACACAGTCCCCCATGTGACTCCCTGACCATACTGTGGGTAGTCCTCGGTGCTGAACATTCTGTGTGCTTTCCAGTGCATGAAGAGAAAGTACACCTGAAGGAGATCTTGAGCAAAAAGCAAGGTATTTATAGCTTCTCTGTCCCCAGGCTTTTGCCTGTGCCATTCCACAGAAGCCCACTCTTCCTAGAGTTCAAACCCCAATTTTGTGTCCCTCTTGAAGTTTCCACCAGAGACCCAGAAAAAGTAAAAAAATCAGGTGCCCACATATCTGATATGATCTGTCCCTATTCCTTCTGCCCAAACCTGGTGTCTTAATGGGCTCTCATAGGGCACTGCTATACTCCCTGCAGAATCCCTGAGGATCCTTCGGTTACACTGCCAGGAGAAGGAAAGTGAGGCACAGAGGTGAGAGACCATGCTTGCATTGACCTCTGGAACTCTCACAACAAGGGGAGAGTGCTGTTAGCCCCTCCCACCCACTACCATGTTACTAGACATGGACCTGAATATATAGAGAGAGAACAGAAGTCCCTCAACCCCCTCCCAGGGAGTCTTATCAGAGACTATGAGTAAGGGCTCCCTCCCTTTCCAGGAAGCACACCCTGTTGCAGGAATGCAAGGAGAGAATTTCTGCCCTGAACTCCCAGATTGAGGAAGAGAAAAACAAACAAAGACAGCTAAGGTAAACCCCATGCATGAGAGCTAGGGGCCCAATGAGGCACAGGTAGAGTAATGTTAGGGATGAGTTAGAGAACTGGCTGCATTGAGTCTTGGAGGGTCAAAGGGGTGAAATTGCTCTCCATGGAGCACATGGTATGGGTAAATACCCCAAGGGTTGTGCATGAACACCTCTGACTGGGTCAATAGTTAAAGTGCAAGGTCCTCATAACTATGGTCGGGCCCCAGGTTGGATTTCGAGGAACAACTGGAAGCTCTGATGGACCAGCACAAAGACCTCTGGGAATTTCACGTGAGTTACTCAGCCATGCTTTCCACCTTTCATTCCTCATCTGCTCCATCTCAGTGGTCCTACCATCACCATTACCCAAATTCAGCTTCTCATCACCACCTTCAAAGCACAGTGTACTTATTGCTGGTCCTGCACTGAGGATGTTCACAGATGTATCTGGGACTGTCACAGGCACTGGGGAGACGGGAACAAGCAGCAGGTGCTTGTCCCCAGGAGATTCCAGACACCAAACAAGGAGACACATGAATTCAGGAGGGAAGAGGTCAGCGAGGAGGCCAGAGAGGGAAGGAGAGGAGGGGAGAGCTTCAGTACTATGCTGGTAACCTTATCTCCAAATAAAGGCCCAGATTCATAGATTTTAGAGTTTCTCTTGTGTTAACACTTGCCCAAGTTCTGTTTCTGGTGGGTGGGGTGGATAGAGGGATGACCAGTACAAAGGTCCTGAGGCTGGATCATGGCTGGCATACAATGAGGGGCAGGGTACTAGAAATTGAGTCATAGTGAGGGGGTAAATGGCCACGTTCAGGCAGATTTCTCTTAGGCATAGGAAAGCTGGCCTATACCTAAGAGTGCAGACAAGTCTTTCTGCCCCCTCAGAGACCAGAGCAGCTGGCAAGGGAGATCTGTGCCCTGGACAGCAGCAAGGAGCAGCTGCTCAAGGAAGGTGAGGCCAGGGGAAAAGGGTGGCTCTGACCTGCCCTTGCCCGCCTGCACCTGCTCACCACCTCTTCCCACTTTAGAGAAGCTGGTTGAGGTGAAGCTGGAGGATGTAAAGCATCGACTGTGCTCCCTCTGCAGGCCTGAGGGGCCCTCCACCCTTACTGAGGGCCTCTTCCTCCGCAGCCAGGAAGCGGCAGCAGCAGTGTAAGATGTGGAGGGTAGGGGTCAGCAAGAGAAGGGAGTGACCCATGCTGATCCCCCACCTTGCCCCCACAGGCAGCTATTCAAGGAAGAGAACCAAAAGGCTGAGGAGCTCCTGGAAGCTGCAGCCCAGCACCACCAGAAGCTGCAGCAGAAGTGCCAGCAGCTGCAGCAGAAGCGGCAGAGGTAGGCCTGAAGGCCCTGTGCCCTACCCCTCCTCAGGAGCGTGGATGAGGGGTCTCTCCTCCATTCTTCACTCTGTCTCTTCACATCCTCTTGTCCCTCCTGCACCCCTTTAAACCTTCCATCCTTTGTCTCATCTTCCTACCTACCCCTTCTGGACCAGGCTGAAGGAAGAGCTGGAAAAGCATGGGTTGCAAGTACCTGCTCAAACCCAGAGTGTGCAAGAGGAAGGAGCTGACCCACAAAAGGTGTTGATTCCTGGAATCTGATGGCAGGAAGCATAGACAGGTCCTGAAAGGGGCTGGGGCAGGAGGGCAAGGAGGGGCCTGGAAATCCTCAGAGGTGGTCTGTGGGCAAAGGGTATTCCCTTGGGGGCATAGACAAGGCGTGTCAAAGGCATGGAGATATGAGGTGGGAAGGGATGGTGTGGGCATGGAGATAGATGGAGACTTCCACTCTGGACCCTGACCTCCCACAGGTCAGCCCCAAGACCCTAGAAGTCCATGAGGAGAAAGACCCTGACCTGCCTACCATGCAGGGCCTGATGCCCTTCTAAACCAGGACATGCCCCACCCTCAGCCTTATTCCATGGCAGTACAAGAAATAAAGGTGCTATTTTGGTACAGTCTGCCTTAGCTGAGTCTGTGTTCTGTGAGGGATAGGGGTTAGGCCAAGACCCCCAAGCCCCTAATGCTGGTTGGTCTTGTCCCAACTTTGCCTCTTGGCGTTCACACTACGGCACTCAGTAAATGCTTCCCCAACCTCCTGGTCCTGGTCCAGTGAGGACAAGCATGCAGTCCCAGACTACCTCACAGAGGCAGGAAAACTGGAGAGCTTGGCTCCAGTTTTCTTCTGCAGGGTTGTGCCAGGATGCATGAACTCCCTGAGTTCAGAAACCTGCCATGTGTGCAGAGAACATCTCAAATCAAGGAATCCCCAAATGGAGAGTAGACTGGGCTGCTTATATATACCTGCTGGCCATGTGGACTAAGCCTGATCAAAGAGCCTTTCTGTGTCCTCACCAAGAACTGAGAACCTAGTCAGTCATTAATGTCATGATTATCAGCAAATGATGGCTATGAGCTGATACAAACCACCAACACCCAGCTTGGACCCACTATTAACCAGTACATTTTGCACCTCAGACAGGGTCAGTGCCACACAGGTGTGTCTCACACTGCTGAAGGAGCTCAGCCTAATCCACTCCTGCTGGGATTAATATAGCCAATTAAAAATGGCAAATTTAAAATCAGATTCTTCAAATATCATAAAAATATGAAGATAGATGCATATGATCTTCCTCCAAAAGCTATACAGTTTGGAGAAATGTTAGAAGACCTAAATAAATGGAAAGATGGATCATGGTCATGAATTGGAAAATCATTAATGTAAAGATGTCATTTCTGTCCAATACACTATACAAATTCACTATAATTTCAATAAAATTTTTAACATCTTTTTTGTGTAAAAGAATGAACCCATTGTAAAAAAAATATAGAAGTACAAAGGTCCAAGCAATTCCAACATAATGTTTAAAAAGTGAGCAATATGGAAGGATCTCTACAGGTGTTGGAACATTGTATGTAGCTCCCACTGTAGGAGACATTGTAGTAATGATGGAGAGAGGGGCAGATGCTGCAGAGAATCTGGGAAGAGACTGATGTATGTTGCATGGCTGAGGAATGACAAAGACTGCATTTAGGAAGAGATGAAAGGGAAGGCATGGGGACAGTGGTTTCAAGGGGCCAGCCATATTCTAGGTTTTACAGGTCCAATTAAACAAATACTATAAAACATCACATGATTTTATATATATGACTTATATGCATGTGTTTTAAAAAAGAAATATGTAGAATCTATTAGAAAATAATTACAAAGGAACATAAAGGACTTGATTATACATTACCATGTTCATAGATTTTAAAATACCATTACAAAGATTACTTGTCTACTAAAATTAACCTAAAAATATATTATCTCACTAAAATTTCAACATGCTTCTTTTTTAAGCAGTAGAAGAGACCTACTATGGATTGATTGTGTCTCCAAAATTATCATTTATTGGAAGCTTGATCCTCAGTGTGGTATGGTAGTGTTGAGAGATGGCAGAACTTTTAAGAGGTAGGACATAGAAGTCATTGGGTCACTGGGGGTTCTGCTCTCAGATTTACTGTTGTTCTAAGATACTGGTTAGTCCTTGTGAGCAGGGTTTTATAGAAGAGCAAGACTCACTCCTCTCCACTCCAGCTTCCTATCTTGCCATGTGATCTCTCCCTCTGACATGGGTTCCCTTCAAGATGCCATCTGCCATGATAGATATAGCCAGTGGAATCTTTCCCAGAATCAGCACCATGTTTATATTTTCATCTTCCAAAACTGTGAGCTAAATAAACATTTTCTTTATAAAGTACACAACCTAAGGCATTCTTTTATAGGAATGGAAAACAGACTAACACAGGACCAAAGCAAAAAATTTCAAATTTATATGGAAGGTTAAATTGTGTGTGTGTGTGTGTGTGTGTGTGTGTGTGTGTGTAATTGAACAAGCAATTTCTGAACTATTGGAGCAATGAGAATAAATGGAATTACCTGAAACTAACATAAACCTATAGTTTTGCAATAAAAACAATGACCAAGAAACCAGAATTATACGAAATCTATAAATTGATCCATAAGGAAGTAGTAATTGTATATTACAAGTGATGTTTAAGAACAATAGAGAAGATGCTAATCCAACCACATCAAGTAGTATTGTCACTGGATTATACAATCCAATCAAAAGGCAAAAATTGTCATATTGGATAAATAACATCAAGCTATTTTCTATGTACAACAGACAGTAAGTTCAAAGATACAAAGTGACAAAAGATGAAAAAAGATATGCCATGTAAGCACAAGCATAAGAGAGCTCTACTGAATGGATTTAGTAATATCAGACAAAACAGGCTTTGAAGCAAAATTTCTAATAGAGACAAAAGGGACATTTTATAATGATAAAAAGGTCAGTTAGGACATAACAATTTTATATACCCATATATCTAATAAAAACTCCATATGAATTTAAAAAATAAGGGAGAAGTAGACTTATCTACATTAGCATTTGGAGACATTAATATACACTTTTCAATAATGAATGGAACAATTAGAGAACAGACTGACATGGATGTAGAGGCTTTGAACGACATAAACATTTATATTACACTACTCAACAAATACACATTCTTCACAAGCGCACATGGAATTTCTCCAGAAAAAGTTTACTAATTCATGAAGGAGCCTCAATAAATAAAAAATGATTTAAATCATATAGAATATTTCCTCTACTACGAAAACTGAAAAATCAATAACAAACACATTTGAGAAGTTCACAAATAAGGGGAAAGTAACCAAAGCAAAACCAAATATACCTGTGAATTTCCCAAGCTTTGTTTCAAATGTATACCATTAGTTTTGGTACGCTACACTTGCATTTTAATCATCCCACAATTATCTTCTAATGACCCAATGATTACTTGGAAGTACATTCTTTAATTTCCCATGTAGGTCTGGAAATGTCCTTTTCATAGCAAGAACAGAATGAATAGAATTCTTGTCAATACCTAGCACGAAAGGATAAGAAAGGAGCTCATATCTAGCACAAAGACTTAACTATAAGCACAGACCTGAACTGCTGTGTCAGATGAATAGGATGCATATTCAGTGTAGATCAGGGTAACAGGAGAAAAATAGAGACAGTGATGTTACCAGGTTGAACTTCGCTGGAAACCCAAAATACTTGAATGGGCTGTCATGAATATGAAGCAATGTCACAAGATCACAAAGAATACACACAAAGGGGGTTGGTAACTACAACAGCACCCTGGCAAGGTAGATGTTCCCATGCTATGACTGGTGAGAAGGACAGTAAAGATGTTCAAGTACATACACGTTAGGTGAGGGTTCCTATGACAGCACCCTGACTAGGTGAGTGTTCCCACAATAAAGGTGTTCAAGCACGTGTCAGGTGAGGGTTCCTATGACAGCACCCTGACTAGGTGGGTGATCCAATGCTATGACCAGAGAAAAGGACAGTAAGATGTTCAAGTATATGGGACAGGAACTTGTCTAGGTGGGTGTCACCATGATATGATGAGAAAGGACAGGAAAGAGTGTTCAAGTGAGGGTTCAGGTGAGGGGAACTATGACAAAACCTTGCTAGGTGGGTGTTCATATGCCATGATGAGAGAGAAGGACATTAAAGATGTTCAAAGCTGGGCGTGGCGGTGCATGCCTGTAATCCCAGCACTTGGGAGGCTGAGGCAGGAGGATCACAAGTTCAAAGCCAGCCTCAGTAACTTAGTGAGGCCCTAAGCAACTTAGTGAGGCCCTAAGCAACTCAGTGAACCCTATCTCTAAATAAAATACAAAGAGGGGTGGGGATGTGGCTCAGTGGTGGAGTACCCCTGGGTTCAATCCCCAGTACCAAAAAAAAAAAAAAAAAGATGTTCGATTACATGCCAGGTGATGATAATATAACAGAACCTTGTCTAGGTGGGTGTTCCCATGTTCTAACAAGATAAGGGAATGGTACAGATGTTCATATACATGCCAGGTGAGGGTCATACAACAAACCTTGTCTAGGTGGTTGTTCTTCTGCTATGACTGGAGACAGGGACAATAAAGATGTTCAAGTACCCACCAGGTAAGGGTACCTATGACAGTACATCATCTAGGTCAGTGTTCCCAATCTATGGGAGAAAGGGACAATAGATATGTTCAAATGCACACCAAGTGAGGGTACCTAGAACTGTGCCTTGTCTAGTTGGGTTTTCCATGCCATGAGGAGAGAAAGGGACGTAGGGATGTTCAAGTGCACACCAAGTGAGGATACCTAGAACTGTGCCTTGTCTAGTTGGGTTTTCCATGCTATGATGGGAGAAAGGGACAGTAAAGATGATCAAGTGCACACCAAGTGA